>DWKW01002270.1:0-11269 GCA_018250115.1 Doberes anticus
GAGGTGCGCGCCGGGATTTGAACCTCGACCCACCGAAGTGGAGTCGAGATGCTTAACCACTAGGCTATCACTCACTTAATAAGCATTGTATATATCGAAATTTTAGTTAAACTAAAAATTCAATACACAGAAAAGATGATCTCGTGAAAAACTTACCAAGATTTTAACTTTGAAAGTGTGAACGGAAATGCTGAACACTAAAATCAACCCTCAACAATGCATTCTACATTACGTACATATATTTATACACAAAATTTTAAAAGGGGATATTTCATTTATTGTTTCCTATTAATTATTTACCTTCTTTTTATGTAACATTTTATTGTCTTTAATACACGAGGGCAAACTTTTGAATCCCAAATTCGACTAGAATCAAACCGGAATCGGTATACGAAACCAAATCTATTCGTATATGAAATTAGAATCAAAATCGATAACTAAAGCTGAATCGAAATCGGAACTCAAATCGAAATTCAAACTGAAACGAGAATTGAAATTCAAGTCGAAATCCTAGTAAAATCTTAAAGGAAGTTCGGTATAGAACAATTGAATCGATGAAGTTCTGTTTATTTTACGCATAAAAGTTTGTTTTTTCTTCACGTTTTTTTTCTAAATTCACTAGATATCTTATAAATCAACTTCAAGACTTATATGATGCTATGTATGATATATTGATTGATTATCAGTAAATGTTTTTAACTACGAGTAGATAGCTCAGCAAATAAAACAGCTTTTATACAACTTCATTCGTGATAAATATATTATGCTGATACGGAGGCAATTATGTCACGAAAACTGCTCTGTCAGTTTCAGAACCGCACTCATTTGTTAACCAAATAGTTTAAGAGTATTAAACTTCACTGACGTCGGCATATGTTGAAGTCAACGGTAATGTTTTTTTTTAAATAAAAAGCGAGTATGCAGGGCATTTTATGTTGAGAACCACATTACCAGCTAATGGTAAAAGTTCCATCCATACCTACTGAATACATTCTTACAGCCTTCAGTTGTTCAGTTTTCACACTCGTTGTTATAGTCTATGAAGCTTCCCTTACTATGGGTTACGGCATGTGTTTCTTAAAAAACTCATTAAAGAGTCGTTCAGCACTAGCTTTTTTATGCTCTAACGACATAGCAAACAAGCGTGCAGCTGATGTTAAGTAGTCACTGCAGCTATCTAAGGTCTTACGTCGATGCATTGCACTCCTGATGACTAAATCAAGAGCTTCCTGTTCAATGCTTTCTGCCTAACCACACCCTCCCAACGGAAATACAACAGTGCTCACGCTGTTGCTTTAGGGCAGAAACAGGAACAGCTGTGATGCCACCGTGGAGGACTCTTCTTGACTCAGAGTAGTCTGCTTATACATTATTTTAATCTGCTTCTAGTCTTGGACACAAGAAGCTGTAGAAGTACCTACTCGATATCTACAAGTAGTTTGCGCTTAAACGAATTCACAATCGCCGATATCCGAACCATGGTTTATTTCGAAATTATAATTCAAAACAATACGTAACAGGCACACTTTAATTAACAAATCCTTGAAACAATTTTGTAGCCAAAATCACTTTTGTAATCACGTCTCGAGATTCAAAAGTCGTTTAAGCCGTTAATCTATTTGCCGGCGTAAAATTTAATGAAATACCTAATCAATTTTGGTATTTTCAGGTGTTTCGTTGTTGCTTGTTTTCTTTGGAAATAGAATGTAATCTACGTCACTTGTCTTTGAATTAAAGAGCTTAAAATTAAAGTGTAAATTAATTTTGTCAGATCTTTTATTAATCTCAACAACACCTTAGACGTCAATTATAATGATTGATAAACTTAGCAATGCTTTCAATAACTCGTCTTATGAATGGATGTTCTGTTCGTATTGTTAATAGTTCCTTTTAATGTTTGGGTTTACAATGAGAGTTTATAGGAAAGTGTATTTTGCATAAAACAAATATGGCTTTGCATTTAACTTTATTTTACGTCATATATTCGTGCGAAAAAAAACTCAAAAAACCGGTTTTGTATTTGTTTCCTCATTTTGATAGTGACACCTGAATCTATTGCCGTGTTCATTTGAAACGGCACCGATTCAACTTGATTTTTCACCTGAATATTTACATACCTCAATGGTTGTACGTTTGCATTACCTTAACTGAATAAAAAACAAAATTTTAATTTCGATTAGCAGCATTGCATTTTATTTCATGTTAAATTTTATTAAATGTTGCTGATACAGAAGACGTCCTAATGCAATGCCACCTTATGTAATATTTATGCCTGGAATTCATAGCTCAAGGTAGATCTTATGGTGGAAACCAAAGTTCAACAATCTACCACGTGTGCATTGTATTGCATTTTTTTCGGGAAATTATCGTTTTAATAATTATATTAATATTGCTGATACAATTAGCCTTACTTGTGGCTAGACAGAACAATGGTCAATACAATGAGTGAGTTCAATAATAAATAATAGTTATTATTAAAGCAAATTTGTTCAATTCATATGATGATAGTCTAAAATGTTAAATCAAGAGTAGTATAGTATGAATGTATATTGTGTAGATATTTAATGGAAGAAATAAAACGGTTTTTCTTTCATTTTTTTCTTCTTAAAAAAATGAAAAAAAAATTGTTTGTGAGTTCGTACGTATCACAACCCCCAGTGGTTAAATATGAAAAGCCAAGCTACTCGTTGAATGAGTCGATTATGTAAGTCGTCTTTCAATTATCTTTTAATGCTGTTTAAAAAATGTTAATGTAATGTGTTTAATGTAAAAACTGATTCTTTTATTTGCCGCTTTGTCAATTGTGCATAAAGCTTAGTAATAAAACACTGATTATTTCTTTAAGAAAAATCTAGAAGATAATCTACATAAAATAAAAAATACCGATAAAATCTTCATATATTTACTGAAATTCTTACCTTCAAATTCCAAATTGCTTCGTGTGAAGAGATTATCATAAAAAGGTCCTTTACTAGAATTTTGACCTTTGATATCGGAAATTCCTTTTGAGGTGGAAGTACCCTTGTATCGGAAACAATTCTTTGTCCGATCCGAACCTACGAGATGATAAAGGGCGGTTCGGAACCTCCAATGACATACCTATACATATACGTACATACCTCGCAAACGACCGCCTTTATTGAGAAAATTTCGAGATCTTTTAATATTATTCTGAAAGAATTTATAAGCAAGATCTTTTCGTATAAAATTCTCATACGTATCTACCCATATAAAACGACTGAATTTCTTTTTTGATAAAAAAAATAACAAACATTCTTCATAGGTCCGAATTTAATCTCAAAGGTGTCATTTACTACATTTTCGGAAAATTCGTATATCTATAAATCGTTTTGTATTTAAATTAAGTGATGCACTTCATATATTTTGAAGTCGGTTAAAAACGATAGACAAACGACATTAACTGTAGTAATTTAAATAATTATTCACGTAGGGGAATTACGTTTTTGTTCATTTGAATTTAAAATTAATATTATTACATATTATAATATATTGCATATTACTATTGTAATATACTACATTCTCACGCTATGCAGGTTTCTTAAGAGAAAGCTCACGTGCCCGACAAGCGACTAACAGAATTAATTGAAAGGTGATCTGCAATGTACCTTGGTATTAATTTACAGAGCTCTCTGTATTCGGTTCTAATTATTATTTCTATCTGTTTGCATACGTAAACATCTTGGATGAAAATAGCTTCTAATAATTTTGCATTAAATTGTAAATATTGAGAAAATTAATCGGTCTAGTGCGCGTCTGATTCTTAAAAGCGATTAGGTTTATAAACTATGAAAACAGCGAACATTGTTCTAACGAAAAGATATGTGGAAATGAAAGACAACTTTACTTTGTAAACGAAAAACTGTTCTCCCATTCAGCGTCATACGTCAGTGTCAATAAATTGAACTTGACCAAGTGCTATTATGGAACTAATAAATATACGGATTTTTTTTATGTACGTATTATACAATTATTATCGCTCGCTTTAATGGTGAAGGAAAACATGGTGAGGAAACCTGCATGCCTGAGAGTTCTGCATAACGTTCTCAAAGGCATGTGAAGTCCGCCGATACGGACTCGGCCAGCGTGGTTGACTATGGCCTAAGCTCTCTTACCTGAGAGGAGACCCGTGCTTAGCAGTGGGACAATTAACAGGAATCAAAACTGAAAAGCCCAGGAAGCATTTTTTAACTAACAAATTTTATTATAACTCTAACATCACAATGTAACAGTTAAACGGTGTGAAAATAAATTCTTATATAATCTTCTTCTTTCGAGTATCGGCTTTCATCATTACCCTGTTCTACTAGTATATCTTCCATGAGTATACTAAAAAGACCTATATGGATATAATGATATGTTACGTAAATAGACATTAGTACACCGGAATAATTTCCGATGTAAATTATAACTGCACATGACTACGACTACGAAAATAACACGACTCTTTGATGATGGTGATTAATTTACAAACACACCCTTACAAACGTTAAGATTGGTACCATCTGCATAAAAATTAATGTGTCTTTGTTTGTATTCTTTACGGTACTAAACCATTCATCCAATTACGATTAAACTTTGGTGAGTTATTGCTTAAAAGCTTCCAGGGCGTGCCCCTGGAAGCTTTTATTACAATAGGTAGCATGCAAGTTGTTTTAACAAATAAATGTATTTCGTATAGTTTAGCGGCAGTGTATGAGTATGTCTATGTGTGTGTGTGTTTGTATTTTTTGATGATCACGCTAAAGAAGTTACGGGTAACAGCCAATAATTAAAAAAAACACAATCTGAGTCGTCTACATACATATGTACATACGAGTACATCAGTATTCATATATGAAAATATTGAAGAATTAAATATAATTTAGTTGTATATTTTTTAAATGGCAAACTTGCTATCATACTTTTTAGCCCACTTGTAGAAATAACAATACGTAAACACTGTAAAAACAATACGCGCTGAATAATTCAATTTGAAGATAAACCGGCACTGTTATCTGAGCACTATTGTTCTCTACACGTTCACATTAATTCGATTAAACAATTACAATTTGTTGCCGCTTTACGTGACGCCACTTACCTGTGACAAAATCATTCAGTTATTTTATGAAATAAAATTGAAATAAGTCTCTTCACAAATTTTTTTGCACACTGACGTGTCAATACAGGTCATATACGGTTAGAAAGACGTTCCAACACCTTATGGTGTGTGCGGTGGTCTACATACGATGAGCCGTTCGGAGGATCCTGGGATACTAACGGGGCAGAAGCTTGAATGGTGAATTTTAATTTACGTGCTCGGTCTGGATATTTATGTGTTTATTTGTGTCCATAGCACCCACGCCCTAGGGAATCCTAATGAGAAGCTTTCAGTGTTAAATGTTATTGTTACCACTTAATTCTTTTTAAAACCTATTTAAAGTATTTAACTGTTGAGGGTCAAAGCCGGTATGGATTTCTGTCAAAGATTTGACTGCTACGGCATCATTGCTGTTCTTAATTCTACCATATTGCAGCAGTATGAGTCCTACTGTGTTTTCGTTTGAAACTAAGCCAACTCATATAGGACTTCGGTCCGATTTGAGACTGAGGCTTTACCGCAGTGACAACTTAACATCAATTTATCAGGCTCGTTTCCTATTCCTTTAACATAAAATAAGGCCTGTGGCAACCCTAGTCTAGAGAAGCATTTACAAATTACTTGTTTTAACTTTCTTTGTGCGTTTGACCATAACGAGACCGAGAAGAAGGAAATTTATAAATCCATACATATTAGGTTTCTACGTAAAAAAAAAATTATAAATCCATACATATTAGGTTTCTACGTAATTATAAACAGGAAACCATAAAACATGTAGTAAAACATAGTAAAACAAACATGGTAAATAGAACCACCTTCGGTTACCTCCAAGTCGGTTAAAAAAGTTTTAAACGTGACGACTTTTGTAAAATTTTGGGCTTGAAACTGCGGCCTATTTTCAATCTGTGCCCAGATTGTTTTGAAATTCCAAAGTGCGACAGACCTAAATAGATAATATTAGCAGATATTTTGCCATAAATGTGTTGCAATCGATTCATTCACACAGGCAAAAAATGCCATTATCCCCTTCATTACATTAAAAGTGAAATGACGTATACTATAAAATGTTAAATATACAGATTATGATAAACAACTGATATGTTCGAGGATAAAACAGATTAGTCACAGCTCAGTTTTCCACAGTGTTATTTTTGCTGGCTCTTTACCTATTGAATTTACATGCACCAGCCGCGCTTTCATCTCTGTCACTTCATGCATATGGATGGCCTTATGCAAACCGCACTGCGCCTTTCATTGACCAAAAAATAGTATGCAACTGTAATGTCAGATGTGAAATTTATTTTAATTTTCATAATATATATCAATGTAGTGGCAAACGATCATGCAGGTCACCTGATGTAAAGTGATAACTGCTGCCAAAGGACATCAAACTTCAAATATGTAAGAAATCCAATATGATATTTGCCTAACTACATCACACTAATTACTACAGTTATATCTTAATATACAAAGTACCGAGGTTTAAAGAAATCAATTTTAATAGTTGAATAAAACATATCATGTTGCTTTAACGGTATTTTAGTAACAGCACAAAATAGCAAAATTTATAAATAGACTTCACATGTAGATTATCGTCTGAAAGAAGATGATAACTTTACTAGCTACGGTAAAAAATCGTTCAGTTTGCTAGAAAATCGATTTGCCAGCTATGTCCTCGGACACTGAACTGCAGTCTGATAGTATAGAAACAATCCAGTAAGTCTACATCAATCGAAAATTTAAAAAAACACAAGCAAGATATTATAACAAGATTTTTTTGTACGTGTACCATACGGTGCTTTCTAACAACCTATTCCTACGAAGTTACTTTATTCAGTAAACTGTGTCGTACTCGAGAATTTTTCCACAAAGCGCTTGCTTACTCCGGACGCACTTGAGTTGCGAAGTCGACAAATATATTTTCGCTGAAGTTTCTAGAACTGCCGGTTAGTTCTAATCTTAATTTACAGTTCTTGAGCAGGAGCACCTACTTGTAGTAGCTGTAGTTTGTTCACGGAGTTTGTCCGTCCGCATTGCGCTTACCTTGCAGGTGGAGTCCACTACCTTTATTTCTGAGTTCTTGCCTTTAGAGAAACTTTCTACTGCTATAATAAATATTTATGGACTTCGGAAAGCAATAAAAATCGCGGTCACGAAGTTCCCGAAATGTTTCTTACAAAAGCTTTAGGAAATTATAATTTCAAATCATCCGATGGCTAGAAATAATGTAAAAGGTTAATATTATTAATGGTTAAATACCGCTCCTCCGCACGGTACACCGCGCGTTTAAGCTGTGCTTTATCCATGTAGGTACCGCAGGTTTGTTCATAAATTGATACTTTTTTTATTTACAAAATAGTAAAGAAGCATGCAGGCCACCTGATGTTAAGTGGTCACTGCAGTCCATGGATATCCACATCAAACCTCAACTGGAACCGAAGCCCTATCCGAGGTTGTATGTGGATGCGTTGCTACTCCAAGGACTAAGTTGGAGTACCCCCTATCCAGTGTTTTCTGTCGCTGTCTGTTTGTTATTTGTCGCTCCTGTTTTACAATACGCAGTTACGCGGCTTTTCATCAACTCGGGGTAAAGATGTTAGATAAAGCGACATTTATAAATTTCTTTATACAGCTGTAGGTATATTGTTACACGTTTCTAACAGTTATAAATTACTATACAATTTGTAAGTTTATTGGATAACCACCAAAGTCACTCAAGCGTATCGAGGTCAATATGATCTATGTTCAAAGTTTCAAAACTGAAGATTTAATTGTAAAACTAACATGAAACTGTTATAATCAAAACATGTAATACAATATATAGAGTTAAATAATAAATAGATAATGAACAAAGTTTCACACTCATAGCCCCACACAAGGATTGCTTGAGTGCTGTGCTTGGGTGCTGCGGGCACACACAGAAACAAGCACACTCACACCCAGACCGGGCACAGAAATCTAAGTTCATCATTCAAATTTCGGCCCCTCTGGAAATCGAACCCAGGACCGTCCCAACAGCATACCACGGCGTCATACGGGTCGTTCACATATTTCTATACTTCATAAATATAGTGCGGCCATTTTGTATTTGTCATCACTGTAGGAATAATAAAGTCTGAGTAATAACTTTTATTGTGTTGTAGTTGCTTGTTACTATATTTGTGTTTTAACGGAGACGTTTATTATGTTATGGCTTGTGACAACACAAATTAATTATTTCTTTTCTTCTTTCAAGTAATTCTCAGTGGCAAGAAATGCAATTGTGTTCCAACCTCAGAAAGCTTTATATTTAATTTAATATTTAGGACCTAGGTATGTATGATTTCTTCATAACCCCACAGCGATATTGGCACAAATGCGCACTTATTGATCGCATTTGAACTTCGGGTGTTCGGATTCGGGCCTATGGTCGTCTCGTCGATCAGTCAGCAGACGTCCCCTTGTTGTGGAGGTCGATCAGCTCTTCTGAGCTTAACTTTCGCTAGTGGTCGTGACCGAACGAACATTCGTCGCACCAACATGACAACGAGTACGTAATCCTTAAGACACTGCCGTCGCTTGATTTAAACGTATGTTCGCGCTTTGCTACTTCTGACGACTAAGAACTGACTTAGAACGCTTAGACTTCAGACTTACACGTAATGTCATAGCAATTTTTGTCAACGTAAAGAAATATAATATATATCGTATATGTATATCAGATATCACAGCTACGATCTATGCCCAGTTACAAAGCTGTGCCGGAACTAACAGTTGTACAAATTGAAACTCCGTCAAAGGGATCATTGATTTGATTCAGTGTTTGACGGTCGCATGAGACCTGTCACGAGTTTAACTTAGGCACCTGAGACATGTGAATATAAAGTCATCACTAGATTGAAAGTTAGGAGTATCAGCTATTTCCATATTTCAGACAATTGTATTAAACAAATAGATATATAGTGCATAAATTTCGTCTTCTTCGACATTGGTCTCATAACGCATCGGCAATATTCGTCTGCTTCAACATTGCTTGCATATTCGGGGTAATTTGGAAATACGAAAATTGGTGAAACGCTTCTTTTTTGTTAGAATAGTAAACGAGCATACAGGCCACATGATGTTAAGTGGTCACTGCAGCCCATGGACACCCACATCTGAGGTTGTATGTGGATGCGTTGCTACTCCTGAGGACTAAGTTGGAATGCCTCCTGTTCAGTGTTTTCTGCCTAACCGCACCCTTCAAACTGAAACACAATAGTTCTCACACTGCTGCTTTCCGGCAAAAATAGGTGTAAAAAGGTAGTCCCGCTTCAGGCGAGCTTTTGAGACAGGACTTTACCACCATTAAATACCACCACATATAATTTTAGTAGACGAAAATAAAACAAAGTTATTGTTTTACTAGACCTCCACCCGTCGTTATGGCTCCACATGACTAATGAAAAGACACTTTCATTGATATCACAAATGTGTAAAGAATAGTTTCCCCGGAATACCTCATTTTCGCCGTGTCACCAGGATCCGTACAACTGAGTTGAAGTATCGGTATTAAAAATTGCTTTCGTGAGTACACTTTATATAAAAAAAATATAATCCGCGACAGCAACTAAAAATCATATGTTTTCCAATATGGTTTTGACTTTTTGGCCTTTTTATTAAAACTAACCCTGTGAAAGGGTATTACCGGACGATAATTTCTTGTAAGTTTTTAGTGTTTGTAATTTCGTGACACATAAACGGCTGAATTGATTTAAATAAAATTGAGCACACAAGTAGACCATGTACTGGATAATACCTAAAATATTTTTTAACACGAGGACAACAAATGATTCAAACGGAATAGTTTCCTTCATTTTACCATACCCTTTGTCATAAAGCGGTCGATGTCGCTGGTACAAGCTAGTAAACAATTAATTAATTAGTAGCAGAGAATTCGAGAATAACTATATGATTTTACTTTACTTACTTACTTTTGCCAACTTTCATCGAAGGCAAAAGATTAATTTATTTTACATGCAGGTATTCTTGGATTGCTTTTGGAACTCGAGTATAAAGATATAAGCTAATATTACTTTTAATCGCGGAGCAAAGTTCGCAAAAAACCTTTCAGCCTAATCTTGTTAATACTTTTAACTTAGAAAGATGTAGACAAAACAGATATTTAAATATGTTTTAGAGATACGTATTATAATCTTTTAGTGCCTTTTTACGAATAAATAATACGAATATATTTATTTGTATTATTATTCAATTGTATAAAACTCGTTACTTTCTCACTTACGGGCTCAGGAGTAAGAATAGTTGGGCCATAGCCCACAACGCTGCTCTAGCCAAAGGTTGATGGACTTTACAAGCCCTTGAAAACATTTAGGGAAACTCTGGGATGTTCAGGTTTCCGAGTTCTCATTAATATTAATTAGTGTCGCTACGAATAGTTGGACAAACAGGAACGTCGTCAAAGGGACTCACCTAATTTGATTTCAGCGTTCGATAACCGCAATACGCCTGTACTTAGATGTACAGCGGCCTATAGAATGTTGGATTACAGACATGACATCTACAAGAGAGCTCAAGTGTCCATCTGATCGATTCTCCATAGAGATGCACTCTATAATTTCGAAATTTTGCTGTTTCTCTTGTTAACAATAAGTTATTTAATTAAATCCAATTTCGTTAGATCCACTCTAACAATAAATCCCACATCCTCAAACTCTTTATACAATATTTAATTATTCTGTACATAAAATGAAAAAAAACAAGACACTGTAAGATCACTCGTATCTATCCGTGTATCACAGTTTCTCTAAAACTCTGTTACACGGCGTCATTAAATTTGACACAGTAGTACATAAAGTTAAAAAGTCAAATGTATGGGACATTTGGATACAGTTACTTCCTTTTAAAAATATTTCATAAAAATCCCTACAGCAATTTTTTCATTAGTAAGTAATAATTAGGGAGACTCGTGTCCCGTTGTGGACCTCCAAAGTGGGAACAAACAAACATCATCCCTACATCCTTCCATCCTTACAAACTTTCGTATTCATCATGTAAGTAGGATGAAACGTGCTAAAGTATCATCATAAACCTGTTATTGTCCCACTACTAGGTACGGGTCTCCTCTCAGTAATGAGAGTGTTCAGGCCATAGTCCACCACGCTGGCGAAGTGCGGATTGGCAGTCTTCATG
>DWKW01002271.1:0-11264 GCA_018250115.1 Doberes anticus
GATCGCATCCACATACTACTTCAGATAGGACTTTCGTCCTAGTTGAGGTTCGATGTTGGTTCCTATGGGCTGCAGTGACCACTTAACATCAGGTGGCCTGCATGCCCGTTTGCTATTTTGTTAACATAAAAAAGTAATACCTACGTGTAGTGTGAACGAAGACTTGACTGCGGTGGCTACAACAGCTGTGTTTCGGTCTGAAAAGTTTGATTAGGTAAACTACACTGGACATGAGGCATTCCAACTTGGTCCTTAGGAGTATGTAGTTACGGATATTTTTTTATACATATAAATTATCGAACAAGTTTCTCTTATTACTAAGGATGTTAGGTACATAAACTTTATTTCGCTACTACATTCCCTTCGATGCCTTTCAAGAGAAAAATGTAGGAAGATTTTTCAAAGCTTTATATTGTTATAAGTGCTCAAAGGATGCTACTTCTAGAGGGATGGTATTTAATAAAAGTGAGGTAATGTCAACTTATACGGACTCTCGGAGATGTCTTAGCTCGTCTGCTCGCTATTCACATTTTTTTTTTGTTTTATTTCATCGAGCACGAGAGGCTAAGAAAGTTTGAGATGAAGCCTGCCAGATCGATGCAATGGGTCGGGTTCGAATTCCAGCATCCGTGATTTTTCAAAGTAATATGCATTTTTCAATATGTATTGTAATTACTTTGCGGTCGTTGTTCGGAGGGTCCTGGGTTCGATTCCTAGCGTGACAGAAATTTTCATTTAGATTTCTTGTCCTAGTCTGGGTGTACGGTGTTCTGGCTTCTGTATGTGGTATCCATTGTGCCCACAGCTCAGGGATTACTATGTGTGGGTCCATAATTGTGAAGCGTTATTTTTTTTAAAGCGTTTTTAATCAAATTACGCTACGTTAGGATTTAATAATAGACAACAACAGGCAACTTGACGGTGTCAGAACAATGGCTGACGTATTTATCGATATAAATACTAAATGTCACAGATCTATTTCCATGAACGGGTAAAGGTTGTGTATTAAAATCCAATGTCTGTTTTTCCCTTAAGTGGTGGTACAAAAGATTTTACCAAGACTTTCTTGTTAGATTTAAACGTGAAGATCTATATTACTGAGCTTTGAAGCCGCAAGTGTTGTGAGTACTTACACCAATTAAACTGTATTTTTATAGTACGTAATGCTTTAAATTAAACATTTAAATTGGTTGGCCATTTAATTTGATGGTGGTAGAGTCTTATGTCGAAGGATCGCCTGTGGCGGCACCACCGCTACACCTATTTCTGCCATAAAGCAGCAGTATGAGAACTGCTGTGTTTCGGTCTGAAATGTGTAGTTAGGCAGATGATACTAGACGAGACGAATTCCAACGTAGTGCTCAGGAGTAGCAACGCTTCCGCACATAACCTCAGGTGTGGATGTCCATGGGCTGCAGACACTTAACATTAAGCGGCCTGCATGCTCCTTTGCTACTCTGCTAATATAAAAAAAAATACGCTAATGATGACCCAAATCGCACAACAGTCAACATGCTACTCCAACATTTAGAGGATGCTAGTCGGGTCTCAGTGGATTAGATATTTAATTGATAACTTTACATTTTCATTTCCTGTCTAAGTGGATGGTGATTTCTTCATTGTGTGTCCATGGCATTAAACCTAGTATGGGACTCTGAGTGCGAAGCGGTTCCGTTGATCTGGGTTTGAACTCAAGAGTTTGTTGAAGTCCAGTTTTTATGGTGGTGTCTATTACTATCTATAGTAATTGATAATGATTAACAGCAGGCCAGTGGTATCACAGTTGCTTCAAAGTTTAATCATGTAAGATAAAATATAGTAAGTCTGACAGCTCCACTAATGTATCCCTATGGACAAATCCGTTCGACGAAATGCGCCATGAAAAGATGGACCGAATTCTTAAATAAAATACTCTTTAAAAAAGTGCCTTCTAGTTGTAGCCTCTTAGTGGAACTAAATAATAAATCAAAGTATTGCATGATTTTTTATTAAAGTGATTAATCGATTAATCTATAATTTATCACTTTAATTATGTAAAATCATTACCATTTCAATTGATCTCCCGAGTCTCTGAAGTATGCGCCATGACAGTTCAATAAATTCAATCTGAATCTTTCGTTCTAGTGTACTTTGAGCTTCTCTAAAATCTATTCAGTAGTTTTTATGAAATTGTTAAGCAAACATTACTCGTGACTCAATGATGTAAAAGCAATAAAACACAATACTACTACAAAAACGAACTACAAATAAACAAAAATAAATACAAAAATTATTTTGAAAATTGTAAAAAAAGGGTTATCCATTTTTATTAAGACTTAGACAAAGGTTTTTAAGAAAATAGAATTTTAAATGTGATAAGAAGACGAAGAAATATGTATCATAAAATTGATACGTACAACAGCGATATGTAATAGACTAAAACTAACTGTGATATGAAGTTTTCCTCCTGAACACAAGACTGTGAGAAAAACGAAGACTGAACCACAGCTCGCATGTACAAACAACAACGACGGTATCTACTCGTATATCAACAGTTCTTGGAAATCCAACGTAAAGTATATTTGTTGAGCGCCCTTAACTCGGAGCGAGAATCGTTGAAACACGTAAAGTTAATATTATTTTATAATTAGACTCTGTTCTAAACGTTCTACAAACTATTAAATGATAAATTGAAGTAGATATGTTTCAAAGAAGTAGAGTTGCTTGATTCAATCCATTGGACTCAAAACGTTTTCAATTCTGTTGGCAATTTCGTTTCTATTTCCGCATCTCTTGAAACGTGTGTTCATGATCGATCATTGACTCCGAAAAGCCAACGTTTATCTGCAAAATGAAAGTATATCTTTATTGAATAAGTTTATGATTCAGAAGAATTGAGAATTGGAGATTCAGTTTATGAAGTTGTACTTTTAAGTTCTTTATTGCATAATTATATTAACGGAATAGCACTCGCTCGAGCATGTGATTTTAAGTGCTCACTGCAGCCTATGGATATCCACATTCAACCTCAAATAGGACTGAAGTTCTATCTGAACACTTGTTACTTCTGAGGACTAAGTTAGAATTCATTCTGCCCGTGAATTCTACCTAACCATACCTTTCAAAACACAAAGTAAAGTACTTCGAAGCACAGTAGTGCTCAAACTGATGCTTTACGGCAGAAATATGTATAGCGTAAGTGAAACCGCAAACGAGCCTTCGACATAAGACTTTATCACCATTATCACCAAACAAATATATGTTACAACTAACTTGTTTGTTAATTTAATCACAACATATTTTTAATACAATCAGAACATTCTGTGGCACCATAAATTTAGTATTCAGAGGAATAACATTATCTCCGTAATCAATCTTGGGTGTAGGTGAGAGTTACAGGTAGGTACACACATACATAGATAAATACATCATCAAGTTAGTGATCATAATTAATCAAGGAGAATGGGGTTGATAGACAAGGAAAATAGTATAGGAAAAAATATAACGGAACGTCGGCATGTGACTGAATGAGTGTTGTTGAAATTTCTGTTTAATGTTTGATTGCCGCATCTAGTAGAAAGAAAAGCAGAAAGGAAATGTTATAAATAACATCAGGAGTAATAAAGGAACTAAAATCGTATGTCGGTGGTTTACAAATTTCTAGAGATCAAAGTAATTTAAAAAATTTCATGAATACAATGGGTGTTTAAATTTCTGATTGTGTCTAATTGCAACGATTCCTGGCTGATTTAAACCAATATATCATTATCCTTACAGCATCTGAAAAGACTTCGTTCTTGATATTTTTACTATGGTAGCAGGCAATCAAACGAGCGGTACAACATAAGACGGAAATATGCGGCGTTAGTTCGTGATCATCTGACCCGGGATGACGGTGAGAAGCGTGGTGCGACGGCCAATACAGATTTTAAAGGAGTAGCGTTTCGAAATACCGCCGTTCCCATTTTATATCTAGGCGGTGAGTTCACCTTATCCTCATTATTACTATAAAACAATGTTATTTTTTAAAGGGTAAATCTATATTAATAATTCGTTCAAGGGGTACGGTAGACTCCATTAATACCTGAATAATAAAACATAAAAAAATATTGATTTCGAGTCAACAACATATATCCGCAAAATTCGAATTGTCGAGTATTTTGTTAAATTCTAATAGTGCAAATGGCAGTCGCCATATTGGCCACCCGAATGCCATCTTGACTGCGTTAAGGCCGATTCACACTTATTATTGCAGTTCCGTCCGCCATATTTTCTGTGAGAGCATCCCTGTCAGTCAGTGTCAGTGACGACACAGTGTTCTCAGTGTGTATGTAAATGAGCTTTTATTGCTTGAGCTGTTAGAACAAACAAATTCAATCTTCATGTTTTTTCCGTATTCATTTCATTTAGTTTTGCTTTGCCTATGCAAATGATGATTTACTTTGTTTGGATTAAGTACGCACATCATGCCGAAAATCGTAAGTATTTCATAAAATGAATGCCTTTTTTGTCTTTCATCATTGTTTTGTTTGACGATACCTAACTTACATAATTTTGTTAACATTTCATAAATTAATAATTTAAAAGTTGTCGATTAGACGAGCGCTTTTAGTTACCGTTTTAAAATTGTATATAGATGTATTTTAATATGTGGTAACTTCAGTTACATACCTTCAGGTTATTTAAAATTATTCACAAAAAATTTGACAAAGTTGCAGTTGCGTGTATGCGTTGTTGCTCCTAAGGACTAAATTGGTATGTCCTCTGTACAATATATTCTGCCTAATCACATCCTAAAAACCGAAACACAACAGAGCGAACACTGCTGCTTTATGGCAGAAATAGGTACAACTACGACAGTTATCGACATACGAGTGTACTACCATCAGAGTATGTAATCTTCCAATTTAGTATAATTAAATGTAGTCTTTCAATTTAAATGTCAAGGCTAAAATTCCCTTAACTCGTGACCCTATCAGTAAAGTTTCCAAACCGCCAGATGTTATTTATTGCCCTAAGTTTCTAGGACAACTTGTGTGACAGGACTGTCGCGATTCTAAATACATGGCTATCTCATCCAACTTTTCGACTAGGATTGTATCAAATAATATTAACTGCAAACATCGACGTTAATGGTGTTCTTATGCCAAAGGTTCATGCGAAGCATCACCGCACTCTTACGTAGGGAAACAGTAAATGTAAAAGTAATCAGAATTAACTGGATAAGAGGCATTCCAACATAGTCCTCAGAAGTACCAACGCAACATATGACCTAAGATAGGTCGATTATATTTAAGGTTGATTCTGGATGTTAAAAAAATATTTCGTATTTCAATCTTCTTACGACCATTAATTTATTATACTACGTAGTTCGCTACCAAGATTTAAGTTTCAAGGAAAAACGATAGATAGACATATTGACCAAAAAAAGGTACCGAGCACTCTACATCGTCGGTCTTTCACACTTATACTTTTTTTAATGTATTTACTTTAATATTAAAAAAAAAAGTTTACTCAAATTATGACATGACCCACTTCTGTTGAGATATTTAGGTTTCAAGACATAATAATTTTGTAGTGGATTAAAATTTCTCACCGGATGAATACTCCTTCTTAAGAAATTACAAAGAATCTTAAAGAATATTACAAAATATTAATAATGTTAAACGGCTGGTTTTATGTAAATTATGAGGCATAATCCTTATTTGCGAGATCTTAATTGCTTTGAATTTTACTTCAGTTTTTCGTGCCTCAAATTTCGTCGGTTTACTGTTGTTATTTAATGCTAAAAATAAATCCTCTGTCCGACCGTGAGTTGTGTGTGAAACATTTAATGGCAATGAAGTGTACCTATAGGTACTTTACATTGGGCTTACCGTATTGAAATTATATCCATAGTTTAATTTTCTCAAAAGATCACTACATTCAACCTACTTAATTATTGTATCGCTTTATTCGCTTTACTTTAATAGCGGAATCATATAATCCAACAAATATGTAAATATCGTTTAAAGTTTTATCATTTCATCCTAACAACCTACACATAAACATAAAAAGGTTTGTTTTCTTAAATATTTTCATAGTAAGTAAATCGAATTTTAAAGTTACAAAACACACACAAAATGTTTTTGTCTACTATAAATATATACGTTTACGACACAGACCATCTTCTACAAACATTAGAAAACTATTCCTCAATATGATATATTTCACAACTTGAAAGATGTGACAAAATTTTTCGATTTAACTTGACGAAACTTCGTCACTCAGAGCAACTTTTCGTTGAAGTTAGTCGTGATAATGGTGCTTATTTATTATAAAATATAGATAATCTATATAGAAGTTTATACATACAACTGTAGCAGAATAGAATTATGTCCCCCCCCGCCCGCCGCGGAGCTGTTTAGACGTATACTCTGTGTCTCTTCGAATTAAATTCAAAAGTAGTGGTTTATAACGCGATTTAAACCCTAAAAAGTACATACATGTAAACCTAAAGAGTGCTTCTACAAACTAGTAATAAATACACAACGAAAAGTGGTGCATTGTGTGCGATAAATTGTTTGCAAATTCAAAAGTTTTTAACTGGTCGTTGTGTGTTAAGCAATTGAATCAGTGAACAAAAGTGTTATACGTTGATGACTCATACACACTCAATAGATAAACGATGTACTTCGACTAAACTTTTGCCACAACAAGAACGACTCTGATTTTTCGCACGGCTTTCACGAAGCATTCGTGGCGTATTGTGTGCGACGCAATAGAGCGTCGTATCGCTTGTATCCCTGGGTTCAAATCTCGGCTACCTATACAAAATTTTAGATTTTTTTTTTTTTTCTTTTTTTAACCTCTCTTTATCTAATATAATAAAGCCGAACATTTGCAAAATTTATAAAAGAAATATATAGTAAATAAAGATAGACTTTTTTTTTTTTTTGCAATAAAAATAATTAAGATGAACGGACCACAAAAATGTGCTGGTTGCCAAAACCCTTTACCGAAAAGAGAATACGTACAATGTACAGCGTGCAAGGCCAGATATGATACCGAGTGTGCAAATATCAACGTTAAATCTATAAATTTTTTGGAGCGCAAAGACCACTGGAAATGCCCGGAATGTACAAGTAAACGGCCGAAGAAGGGAAATGTAAACACCCCGGTGCGAAACACAACCACCGCTGACGAAATTATAGACGTAGAACCGAAACAAAGTGATCTGCTGGGTGATCTAAAAAGCAGCGAACAAAATATAACTCTACGCTCTAAAGTGAAGCGCCCACCTCCACCAAGTGATATCGGTAGTCCACACGTCGATACGGAAAGCGACAAGTACATAAATCTTCAAAACTCCATGGTCGACGATCTAAAAGATTACATGCGAGAAATACTCTATACTCAGATGGAAAGTATCAGAGAAGCTATCGCTGGCCTAACTACCGCTATTCAAGCTCAAAACACTCGAATCGATCAGCTGGAGACCAGAATGAATAGGTTGGAGAGTAAGTCGACGGAAATACAACCACCTGATACTTCGGCCATCGAGAGCATTATCACACAGCTACAGGTAGACAATGCGGAACGAGACCAAGCACTACTGTCTAATGACCTAGAGATAGCGGGGTGTGTGGAAATAGCTAATGAGAACTGTAGCCATCTAGTAACGGCGATCGCTAAGAAAATTGGCGTGGATCTAGATGAAAGGGACATCGTTAGCGCAGGACGCGCTGGCCCGCCTCGGCTGGCGGCGACAACTGGCGATTCGGCGGCAGGGCGACCACGGCCACTCGCCGTACGCTTCACGCGTCGCGCTGTAAGGGATGCTCTGTTGCACGCTGCTCGCACACGACGAGACCTAAATTCCGAGGGACTCAAGCTTCCTCAACCTACGAGACCCTTATACATAAATGAACGCCTTACTAAGCCCACCCGCATCATATTTCACAAAGCACGAGCATTGGCGCGTGATCTTAAATATAAGTACGCTTGGACGCGTGAAGGAAGGGTTTACGTTCGCCAGGATGACGGCAAGCCGCGACATCGCATTCGTAGCGAAGGAGACCTGATTAGGGTTTTTGGAAAAAGTGACATTTGAACTTCTTGTATTCCCTACTTACATTATTAATTTTGTTACTGTTTGTATTCAGATTCTTAACATTAACTTATTATCATCTATATCTGAAAAACTTATCATAATTTTCAATGTTTTGTTTGTTGATAACACTCCTGCATGGTTAGAATGTATACAGTCACATTACACACATACACACACAAACACGACACTACATAAATATAGTCCCTGCACTCGTCCTATCTATATTGTCTATCTATCATGCTTAACCTAATGGCTGCCCTAAAGAAAAAATGTTTGAAACTGGGATTACTTAATGCTAGATCCTTAAATACAGGAAAAGATGAATTATTTGTTACGTTATTAAATTACAAACCTGACATAGTTGCTATAAACGAAACTTGGTTAAAAACGGGAGAAGAGTGTATTGCGCCCAGGATACCCAAGTATAGATTCCTACACAGAGCTAGACAAGGTAAAAAAGGTGATGGTGTTGGATTTTACATCAGAGAGGAAATTAATATAAAGATTAAACAACATCCGACATCCTCGCTTGAGCAAATGTGGCTTGAAGTACAAGTATCAGGTTCAAAACTAGCTCTGGGTACCGCCTACAGACCCGAGAGCGTCAGTGTTCAGGATGCACTTGATGCTCTTAGTGATTCTATAAATCTAATGACGTGTAATGATCTTATTTTTATACTAGGAGACCTAAATATTGACATGGGTAATACAGAATCCTCAAAGTTTAAAGAAATGACTCAATTCTGCCATCACCATAACTTAGAGCAATTAGTTACGAAACCGACCAGAATTACGGAACATTCCCATACAATTCTAGATATAGTTTTGACTACTAACAGCTCAAAGTGTAAAGGGGTTGAAGTCATTCATAACCCGTGTTTAAGCGACCATGCACTGATTTTAATAGATATTGACATTGCAAAATCCAAAACAATTAAACAGTCAAGGTATTTAAGAACTCTCAATAACATTAACTCAGATTTATTTAAAGAAGACCTTAGATATATTCCGTGGGAATCTATTCTTACATCTGAAAGTATCGAAGAAATGGTTGACATATTTAATTCACTAATTAAAAACTTATTCGACATTCATGCCCCACTACGCAAAATAATTATACGACAAAATCCTAAACCGTGGATCACGGACATGGTAAAATTTATAATGAGTTTAAGAGACGAAGCGCTCAAAAAGGCAGAAAAAAAAAAAACGATGGCTCCCTAGAATACTACCGATCTCTTAAAAATTTTGTGACTGCTACCATCGAAAGGGAGCGGAAAAGTTATTTCAATTATTCTCTTAATAAGAACCTAAAAAACCCTACTTTACTATGGAAAAATATAAAACGAACTACGCAACTCAATAAATCGAATGAAAATATGATCCCTGACTATTTGAATGACCCCGATATAATTAATACTCATTTTCTGGACGTACCTTCTGCTAACAACACTGACATTGGTAAAACTTTAATAATAATGACTGATTCTCAATCTGACCCATTTCAACTAAAACCTACAACGGAACCAGAAGTTAGGAAAATTATTCTGAACATTGGTACAAAAGCTACGGGACATGATGATCTTAACATAGATATGATTAAGATGACCTTGGATTTTACTCTCCCCATAATTACTAAAATGATCAACGAGTCAATCAAAACGAGTATTTTCCCATCTTGTTGGAAAAAAGCAATTATAAAACCTATACCTAAAAAAACCTGTGTCACGGAACTAAAAGACTTGCGCCCAATATCGATTTTACCCGTGATATCGAAAATATTAGAAAAGGTTGTGTTAGATCAGGTACTAAATTATGTTGAGGAAAATAATATAATCCCCAAGTACCAGTCGGGTTTCCGTAAAGGCCATGGGACAGAAACCGCTCTTCTTAACGTCACGGACGACCTTCATGAAGCCTCTGATATGGGGCTCAGTAGTATTATGGTTTTACTTGACTATTCCCGTGCATTTGACTGTCTGCAACCGGAATTACTTTTGTACAAGTTACAGCAGTATGGATTTTCGCATAAAGCCTGTGAATGGTTTCGTTCATTTCTAACCGACAGACAGCAAATGGTAGTTGTAGAAGATAAAGATGGCACGAAAAAGTATTCCTCTCTCGCGTCGCTCCAGCGAGGCGTTCCCCAAGGTTCACTGTTGAGTCCAATATTATTTGCAATCTTTACTGCGGATCTGCCTAAACATATAAAATTTTGTAAGTATCACTTATATGCAGATGATACTCAACTTTACTATTCGTTCCAAAATGAGAACACACAAGAAGCATTTTCAAAAGTTAATGAAGATCTTCAGAGGATCTTCGAATGGTCACAGAATAATTCCCTTGTACTTAATCCCTCTAAGTCACAGTACCTTATTTTAGGAACAAAAACACAAATAAAAAAAGTCATTGATCATGCAGCAACAATTAAAATAAATAATACAAATCTAGAAAGAGTACCTGTTGCTCGCAATCTTGGTTTAATGATGGACGGAGAACAAAGGTTTATAGAACACACGAATAATAAGATTAGGACAGCTTTTTACAAACTCAAAATGCTCTATGAAATCAGACCGTACATCAATGAAAATCTACGGTGGCAATTGTGCGATTCCTTGGTGCTCTCACAGTTTAATTATTGCAGCTCAGTCTTTGGGCCAAGGCTTAATGTAAATACAGAAAGAGCCATACAAAGAGTGCAAAATGCTTGTATTCGTTTCTGCTTCAAGGTTCCTAAGAGACAATACATCACTCCTTATCTAAACGAAAAAGGCATACTCAATATGTGCGCTAGGAGGGAACTTAATTTCGCTTGCACGATACATAGAGTCATATGGAACAAAAAACCTGAATACCTTTTTGAGAAACTCGTCTGGGTTAAGGACATTACAAATCGAAGCCTTCGATCAAATTCACAAACACTCTTAATAAAGCCAGCTCACAAGACCCGAAGGTATAGGGCCTGCTTCAGGTTCGCCGCAGCGAGTATATGGAACGATCTACCTCCCCCGTTAAGAAATAAAATAAGTACAGAAACTTTTAAACTGAAATATAAATCAGCATTGCTCAGAAAACAAATTGCTGCGGAGAACCTGAAACATGCCTACTGGAAGTCTTTCAATTTGCGAGAGTATTTTGATATAAAATAATATTCATTCAGACACGCATACACACACCCACACACACACAC
>DWKW01002272.1:0-11263 GCA_018250115.1 Doberes anticus
GCCCCGCTGGGAATCGAACCCAGGACCCTCCGAACGGCAGACCGCACGTTGACCACGGCGCCACACGGGTCGTCAAACAAAATTCGTCAAGAAAAATTCGTGCACAAAGAGAGTGAGAGAGAGAGAGAGAGAGGGCACAACTATATCACCCATTATTGTCCCATTACTGAGCACGTGTGTCCTCTCAGCGATGAGGAGATTTAGGACCAACACGCTGGCTGAGTGCGGGTTGGCGGACATCACATACCTCTCAGGACATTATGGAATACTCTCTGCATGCGAGTTTCCTCACGATGTATTCCGTCACCGTTAAAGCGAGTGATATTTTTTTTTAAATACGCACATAATTTATAAACAATTGAACATAATAATTTTGAGAAATTAAGGTACTTGAACTCCGGCACACCGAAGAAGTTCGAGATACTTAACCACTAGGCTATCACTGACTTATGAGCACGACTATAATAACGCTAGGTAAATCACAGGATAATACTACGTTAACGACTAGTATGGCGCCGTGGTCAACGTGCGGTCTACCGTTCGGGGGGTTCGATTCCCAGCGGGGCAGAAATTTGGACGGCGAATTTAGATTTATGTACCTGGTCGGGGTGTTCGTGTGCTTGTTTCTGTGTGTGTCCATGGCACCCACGAACCAGGTTAAATCCTACTGTGGGGCTATGAGTGTGAAACGTTATTTTATTAATTTATACGAGAATTAGTTAAGCACTTTTAAAAAAAAGAACTTAACTTCTTCTAACATTCTAAGTGTCGAATAATAGCACCAGTAATCGGTTTTAGCTTAGGCCGCATAGATGATTATCACGAACTCGAGACACGGGTCATAAAAAAATTACCATAACTATTGTCACGTAAGTTATATTTATCTTAATGAGAAATAAATATCTATAAACCGAAATATCTTAAACTTTTAAAACATTATTTCCTGTGATTCAGAAAATCATAACGAGCTTTCAAGGCAAATCGAAATTAGTATTATCGAAACAGTTATACGTTATCTATATTTTGAAATGGTTCGCCTTGGTTCGCTTAATTGACTTTCAGCGTTGGATATTCTTCGCTTTATCTTATTCGTTAGTAACATTTTTATTAAATTATGTTTGTTATTTAAACATTGAATTCGAAAATTTCAGATTCTATTTGAAGAAATTGACGTTATAATGAAATTACGTTTTTGACAAAGATAAATAATTTTTGAAATTCCTTTAATACATATCTTAATTTACTTTTAATGTACTATTAGGAATCTGGTAAATAAAAATGCTTACCGATTTTAATTTACCATAACCTCAAAAACATTAAAACAGAACATTTTGTTATTGACGAATAAGTCTTCTGATTTTTTCTGACTACTTGTATCGTCTACCGGATTGTTGTGATCCTGACCTGTATTGTATTGTAGGGAAGAATGGTATTGACGACCCGTATGGCACCGTAGGCAATGTTCGGTCTGTCGTGCGCAGGGTCCTGGGTTCGATTCCCAGCAGGGCAGAAATTTTAATGATGAATTTAGATTTCTGTACTTGGACTGGGTGTTTGTGTGCTTGTTTCTGTGTGTGTAGGGTAAATCCTACTGTGGGGCTGTGAGTGTGAAACGTTATTTATTTATTTATTTAATAATATCTCATCTCAGTATCCGCGACACGCTATGGTCCGAGGTTGCCGGCACCGACCACGCGGCGCTCATCACCTACTTCTCAGTGCTGAAGAATATCGACGACAAGCCGGTGGTGCACGGCCTCACAGCCACCGAACACGTCAAGTTGCTCAAGAAGGCCAAGGCTGCTTCGCCAGGTATTTCACCTTAGACACTCGAGTAGATAAACATGCTGTAATAACAACGGTAACATACTCTTATGTTGAAGGCTCGCTTGCGGTGGCTGTTTCTGCTGCAAAGCAGCAACGTTCGTAAAGATCAGGTGGCCTTCATGTTGCTTTGCTACTCCATTAGTATAAAAAGAAATTTGTTATGCTAATACATATAAAGCATCTATGTATTTGTACAATTTGTAGGGCTGCTTTGCTGTAATATACTAATGTACCAAACAGTTACTGTATTTGAATCACTGTCTGCTGCTTTAGTCTTCGATGAGTTTCTCTGACCGCGTCTTCTCTACAAATTAAGGTATAACTTAGGCATTTTATTCGCTCTCGATTGTGTGCCCGTGCTTATGTCTGTGGGTGTGTTTGTGTATGCTGTATGGTTACATATGTACTTGAACAAAATCGGAATTATTAATGTATTAAAAAAACCTGTATTTTGCCCTCAATCCAGATCTGAATTACAAGCTGCTGGTCGAGCAGCCGTCTGCCGAGGAGCTATCGCAGCACATCCTGTCCATCATCAAGCCGGAAACGCTGGGGCTCCTCACTAAGTTTCTGCGAACTCTTCCCCCCGCTCTCAAGGCGCCGGTGGCCGTCAACCAGATATATACCAATTGGCTCACCAAGTACTTCTTCAGTGTTAGTACCTACCATATTATAATATGCAGACTAATTTCTTAATTATAATACCTTTAAACATTATTTTGCATTGCATGTAAAGGTAAGCTCCTAATGTGTTGGACTTGAAAATAATTGACTAGGACTAAAAGGTGAGTGATGGCCTAGTGATTAAAAACCTCGACATACGCTCCGGTTGGGTCGGGTTTCGAATATCGGCATGCACTTCTAATTATTCGAGATAGTTTTAGAAACTTATTATCACTTGCTTTGACGTTGAAGGGAAGGAACATCGTGAGGGTACCTGCATGCCTATGAGTTCTCCATAATGTTCTCAGAGGAATGTTAAGTCCATTGATCTGCAATTCACCAAAGTGGACTATGGCCTAAACTCTTATCTCTGAGAGTATGCCCATGCCCGGCAGCGGGACAATAATGGGTCGATGGTGATTTTCATGAATGTATGTAAATTAACTATAGATATTTCTACACCCATACGGGTTGAACATGTTGCAATGTAAATAAGTGAAGTCTAAATCCTTTTCCACGTTTGGAATATAATTCATTTGATTAGAAGAATTTGAATTGTGATTGTTTTGAATTGTCTTACAGTTATCTTATGCAATTTTATATCGTGTCATTGCGATTTATAGGTTCTCAAATTATGAGACTGTTGACTTGCCTGTACGCGAATGGCACAAATGTACGAGCTTTCCCCTCGTAGGTAGGTGCGGCGGGCGGCGCGGCGAGCAGCAAGAAGTGGATGCAGCAGTACCGGCAGTGCGCCAGCTACTTCAACAAGCTCACCAAGGACGACCTGCTGCGGTTCGTCGAGAACGCTTGCTTCACGCCCGAAGCGCTCGCGCGGTAACGCACTCACCCGTACCCACTTGCGTATCTAGGACTCGTTTCCTAGGGAGGCCTGGTCGATGAAGCCATTGCGCGCGAATTAAGATACTGACGACTTATTTATTTTAAAAAAATATTTATTTATCAAGAAACAGAGTAACAGAGTTTTATGCTTAGGATTAACAAGACAAATATTGAATATTATTGGTGAACAACAGGTTTATATACTTTATAAAGTGCTTACATCTACCTTATGATCTAGGTCGCCTCATGTGCTGACAAAGGAGATGTTCATAGGGTTGCTACTCTTAACAACACCGCTGAAGCACCTATTTCTGACGCTAAGCCGTAGTGCGTGAACGAGTAGTGTGTTTTGCTTTGAAGGATGTGGTTAGGCAGAAGACTAGAGAGGAGCTATTAAAATTTGGTTCTCAAAAGTAACAACGCATTCACATACGTTGACGATCCATATACCTCCGTGGTCAATGCGCGCTCTCCCGTACGGAGGGACCTGGGTTCGATTCCTAGCGGGGCAGAAATTTGAATGATGAATTTTAATTTTTATACCCGGTCTGAGTTTTTGTGTGCTTGTTTCTGTGTGTGTCCGTGGCATCCACGACACAGGTTAAATCCTACTGTGGGGCTATGAGTGTGAAACGTCATTTATTTTATTTTTTTACATACAACCACTTAAATACAACGTGGCCTGTTCGTTTGCTATATAAAATAATTATATATTAAATAATACAATATATAAAAAAATACACGTCTCGGGCCGAGACGAACAAGTTCGGAAAAAAAGCCGACTGAATACCGGTATGATTGGCATAATTTATTTTTAATTTTTTATCATTTTGAAATATACTGATAAGAAGACGAGATTAATTTTGTTAAACAAATTTTATCGTTATCAACCGGCGTTTGTGGTCACTATCGTGTTAGGTTATACTTCAGATAACATTACCTACTTCAAAATACACATTATTTCAGAATGAATCCGTAAGACTCCGTTTTTTTTTTATCGTAAAAGTATAGCAAACGTGCATGCATTCCACCTGATGTTAAGTGGTCACTGCAGCCCATGCACATCCACATCAAACCTCAACTAGGACGAAAGTCCTATCTGAGGTCGTATGTGGATGCGTTGCTACTCATGGGGACTAAGTTGGAATGCCTCTTGTCCGGTGTGCTCTGCCTAACCTCACCCTTCAAACCGAAACACATCAGTGCTCACACTGCTGCTTTACGGCGGAAATAAGTGCAGTGGTGCCGCCCCAGGCGAGCCTTCGACATAAGACTCTACCGCCATCAAAATACCACTTCTATCGTTCGTATAGTAAGAGCCGTGACCACCAACTGGTTATGTACCTCGATATCCCGTTCAGGTATATCGGAGTTCGAATCTCAACGCGCACCTCTAATTAACAAAATTATTCGCGTATCAGATCTTTTTTTATTCATACCGAATAGCAAACGAGCACGCAGGCCGCCTGATGTTAAGTGGCCATGGCAGCCCATGGACATCCACATCCATGTGGATGCGTTGCTACTCCAGAGGACTTAGTTGAAATGCCTTCTGTGTTTTCTGCCACCATTCGAACCGAAACACAGCAGTTGTCTCACTGCTGCTTTACGGCAGAAATGGGTGCAGCGGTGGTGCCGCTGCAGGCGAGGCTTCTACTTATGAATCTATCACCATCGTTTATTTTAATTGATTTAACAGAAAATTATGAACGTGGTGTTGGCAGTGGAACGAAGGAAAACGTAGTGAGGAAGCGTACGTGCAAACATGCAAGAGTTCTCTATAATGTTATCAAAAGCATGTGAAGCCAGAAGGAGAGAGAAGGAGAGAAGGAGAAAATAAAGCGTTGATGATCGTAGAGTTTTTTCAATAACTGCCTACTGCCAACTGCAAACTGCCAAAGGAAGCCAACTTTTTGCATTCTCATTTTAAAATACATTTTCTAATTCGTTTTAAAATTATATGAACGAAAAATTTCCTCATACTCTTATGATTCAATCACGTTTTCTCTTTTAATGAAAACGAATGTGATCCGAAACTTTTCCGACTGATCCGAAAATTGTTTTATCATATTAATTAAGCTAAATCTTTTTTGAATCAAATTATAAACTTTCTAACGTTTGCTAATACTTTAACAGATGTCACCAACAGGTGAGCAGCATGCAACAACATAGGTAGATAACGCCATAGAACTTATGTCACGTAGAAATATCTTAACGTTGTTAATATGAAAAGGGTTATAGGAATTATCAAATCCCTATCTGCGCATGTATTGTATCATACGATAATGCTAACCTAAAATATTTTTATGGCAGTTTTGAGTTAGTTAATGAATGTATTTTAAAATATATTTTTTTTGTCTCTACTGCAAATGTATTTGGCCAGGACCTATGTAAATGTCCAAACACATATAGATATACTTGTCTAAACGATTCCTATTTTACGGAATAACAAACAAGCATGGAGACCACCTGATCTTAAGTGGTCGCTGCAGTCCACGGAAATTCACGTCCAACCTCAAATAGGACCGAAGTCCTATGTGAAGTTCATGTATTCTGCCTAACCACACCCTTCAAACCGAAACACAAACTCACACTGCTGCTTTACATCATAAATAGGTGCTGCGGTGGTGCGACCGCAAACGAGCCTTCGACATAACTCTACCACTATCAAACTATTCAGCTTTTTTGTTTATTTGACATGTCTATTTAATATGTTTTCTGTAGCAAACTCATTAATTAGGTATAAATGTTATAATTTATTAGACATTTTTATCAGGTCAAACTAATTAACACCGCTGCTTAGTATGTTTTAGATAGTATACTATCAAAATATGTCACTATTATTTGGCAGTGGATTCGTCCTATAATTTTTCTATTAGTTTAATCTAATTATAGGTATTGCACTAGTTATATTCGTATAGAAGGCCCTTTGTATTTCCTACATGCAGTTTTTGTACCCAATTACGTAATAACGTTTAACACTCATGGCCCCACAGTAGGGTGTCCCTGTGTCGCGGGTGGCACGGACGCACGCAGAAACAGGCGCACCAACACACAGACCAGGTATAGAAATTTGAATTCACCATTCGAATTTCTGCTCCGCTGGAAGTCGAACACAGGACCCTCCGAACAGTAGACCGTATGTTGACCACGGCGCTATATGGGTCGACAAATTAGGTACTTAATTTCAAAATAAGCATAAATGTAATTTATAATTTATTTATAATTATCATTTGCCTCTCTTGGCATTCTCGAGCGCCGTATGAGCCTAAGTAAACTAATGGTCTCTATGCTCTCTACCTCACAAATCCACAGTTATCCAGCGTTGTGAAACTTAACCGGACCTGAGCAGCGGTGAAACATTTTCGTATTACTGATGACAAAGGACAAAGCATGGCCTGATTCTTGACAGAGTCGCGGCTTACTATCAATAAAGCGTCTAAAAATCATGCAAAACTGAAAGACAAATCTATGGTGCGTGTCTACTGTCTCTACGAAAACTTTAGGCTCGACAAATAAATTAAAACAATAAATAAACGTCAACCGACAATTGGCTGATGATTTCCGATCCATACAGTTAACCTCTAGCAGTAAATTTCCACGTAACTCAATTTAAAGCGAACGTTAACGCGTTCCGGACTGAGTCGAGAGTATGAATCACCCGTTTTATTGACTCGACTAACTAACTACTAATGTAGAACGTAACGATATGCTCTGTTTTATTGTCTTCGAGATTGTTTTATTGTGAGAGATTTAGAAGTCGGTTTATTAATGCATACCTCTACCTACCTATCACTGTACAATGTAATCAGCAGGAGAGCATTTTCCCTTCTAATTCGCTTGACGTTTGACTTTTGGAGCCTGGTAGTGTTAGCACGTGATTACTGTAAGGTCTGTGCGAAATCTAACTAAAACACTTGTTCGCCCCTAATGCAGGCAAATGTTGCAAATGAGCATGCAAGCCACCTGATGTTAAATGATCACTATAGCCCACGGACATCCGCATCGAATCTCAAAAAGGTCCTCCTGGGGTCTAAGTCAGAATGCCCCCCGTCCAGCGTCTATGTGCCTAAACATATTCTCCGTTTGAAACAAAGCAGTGTTCACATTGCTGCTTTACGAAAAAAATTGGTTTTGAATATTGTTGGCAAGTTCGGATTTTTAAAAAAGTTTAGATACCGTTTTATGGGGTTCATAAAAATTTTACTGAGAGAGAACACAGTAGGATTTTTAGTCAGCTTGGCGAAAGCCATGAATAAACATGAACATTTTCATTCAAATGCCGAGAGACTTGAATATTATAAAGCGGTTCGATTAAAAGACGACGGTCATTAGAAATGCAATGCAAAAAAATGGAGCCCCCCTTTGACTTTAATGAAAACGAACGTGAACTGCCAAGCGTTGGACGAGTGGTCAATTAGTCGGCAGTGGACCTGAAAGCTGTAACAGTTTCCGAACTTCTTCGTTTTTTCAAACGGATCCCATAAAATAAAAGGTAGATTTAGTAAAACAGATGATCTTAGAGGACCATCATAATTTTTAAAAACACAGGTACGATAATATTACCCGTGGTCCTCGGATAAAATAATATAGTTTAAATCTTGTGTGCAATTTAAGACACTTTTTTATCTTGCGATGGCCCTTTTCGAAAAAATATTTTGAACTAAATCGTTTGCGGCTCGCTGGTGCCCTTTGGAATCAGGGGCCCAATGCAACCGCATTGGTTACATTAGCATAGGTACACAGTGTCGTTTTTAATTATATTATTAGTATTTTAAATTAACCTAACAATTTGTGCTGATACATCACTTGTAACAGAATTGATTGTTACGTAGATTTTACGTAGATTTAATATTGCCGTCCCGAGTGAGTCACCGCGCTCAGGAATCTACAAGCTGTTCTATGTAACAGCGCACCTCACTAAACTAGGATTTAACTTGGGAGACAGGGTGCCAAGCTCGTAGCTATAGTAATAGCTCGTTATTATAATCACATGCCCAAGCCTCTAGATATACTACATGCTGATTTATATTCGTTTAAAAAACAGTATACGTATTTTTTTTATTCATTAGATATATTTGATTTTATTTTCTTGGAAAACTTACAGCTAATACAGAGGAATCTTAAACTACTAATTAACATACATATGATGGCCAAATGGCCATTGTAAATATAAGCTTTCACGTATAAGTAAATTTATAATATAATAATTAAAGGTCAGAAGACGCGTACATTGTTTAGCTGAATACATTGCACTGAAAGCGAATAAGAGATGTAACAGTTATTTGTTAGGGTACTTTTAAGTTTAGAATCAGTGGTATTATTTAAATCTAAATAAATAATAAACTAATAAAATAAATAAAATAAAAAATAATTAAATAAACAACCTGCATGATCGCAATGAGAATAAATTTCGCCGATACTTACATTTTACTAACATAACTTATGAAAGTAGTAAGTCTGCGATAATTAACGAATACCACTCAGAAACCACGAGTAATTAAGAAAAGTTATTTACTAAAACGGTAATGCTACAGTTGTAATATTATGCAATGTTTATAAAAGTTGTTTATTTTATTTTGATAATGCCACTACTTTTTAAGGTCACATAATGTAATGTTATCTTAGTCTTTTGAAATGTTATGTTATGTCTTGTCAGTCAGTCAGTTCAATGTTATGCGCGGAAGAGACTTAGCCGATAATCGAAATTATTAATGGAATAACAAAAAATATTTGCGAAATGTTGACCACATATATTTTTTTATCAAAACTAATGGACCTCAGTAAAAATTCGACCACCAAAAGATGATTTCTACGGTGTCGGATAACATAAATCGGATTACTTAGCTTGCAGGTGTCAAATTTGGTCAAAATATCACCATGGCTAACTAAATCGTATTCTGTAAGTGCAATTATTAATTTCGTATGCCTCCAATCCAATATCGCGACTTAAATAACATTAGCGATGCTTGTTGCCATGATGATGTTGTTAGCAACTTGTGTTAAAAGCACTTGTCGTATCTCTGAAGACTAACTATAAATAATATCGGTAGAACAAATTAAAATTTATCGCATAACTAAAACACCACACCATCCGATATCATCAGTTTCACGCTGATTGATCTTTCATTGTTATGTACTCGTGAGAATAATATTATAAATATTTATAACAATATTATATTTATACGAATTTTTTATAAGTGTAAGCACTGCTCTGTTTAGATTTGAATGGTGTGTTTGGACAGAAGACACTTGATAGGAGGCATTCCAACTTAGTCCTAAGTAGCAACGCATCCATGTATGACCTCAGATAAGACTTCGGACGTTTAAAGTTGGAGGTCCATGGGCTCAAGTGACTACTATTGCTTTTTTCCATTAATATATATATTTAATATTTAGCCTATGGTAAAGTACACTATGATTTACTCGCGGACTATAGAACGTTGGCTAACACTTGTTTGAATTGAATGTATCTGAAGCCAGCGACCAGTCAAACGTAATGCGCTTTCTTTCAACTTGATGAATGTTATCGGTGTCCTTCAGAATCGAATTTGTGATTTTACGTATTGTTATCACTGGTATTAAGACACACTTGGTATAAGTAAAATAATCTCTAATTGAAGTCAGTGTTATCACTGCCTGGGATTTCACTAAGTGTTGATAGTAGATGGACGATATTTTTTCGGTTTTTTTATTGCTAAACTATACCATAAACCTACGCTTCTGTCTTCGATTAAAAGCGATAAAAAACCAAATGCTTTCGAGTGTATGATTGATATTTACATTTAGGTGTTGGTTCTACAGAACCAATCATTCCGACAAAGGTATCGGAATATTTAAATCCTACCTATTTAATCTGTGATATTACCAATACCCCATATCCATGCATATCTTCTCAGCAGTGTTTGCATGATTGGCGTACAATAATACACACATGACGGACTGACGGAATTATTTTTTTTTGTTTGATACAATTTTTTAACAGTTACAATTTTATGATAGTACACAATAGATGACATTTTTAAGGGGTAATATTATATATATTCAAATTACTGCAGATTACGTCATGACCACTTGTACTATTCATCTTAAATATTTTCTGACGTATTATTATGATTTTAAGTGATCATTATTAAAATAATAAGCAAGTAAGATGTAAGAGCACCGTTAATAATAATGAAATATTAATATATTCATCACGTTCGTGAAATGACAAATTGCTCGGTACAGGATATTCGCTAAAAGCTTGTAATGCCTCAACGTCGCTGATGAGGGTGATAATTGTGCTTATTGATCGCGTCCGTTTAAATTAACAGGCGAGTTGTCGCGCCGGTGTGTTTGCTCCATCGAACAGGACATGCATTTCGCGATGTTCCCGATATCGTGCAGTACAGACTAACAGATACATTGACGTATACTAACCAACTCATCCATTACCCGTGGGAAACACACAACTGTTTCAGTCTGATGCAAGAACATAATATTTGTATTTATATATTTTTTTATGTCGAGTGTAATAAATTTAATTTGATTAAAGACTAATATAATAAACTATGCACTTGTCGCGTTCCTTCGAAGATTACAGACCTCATAGCGATGGATTACTTTCGAGTGATTCTAGAAGGTAACAATCATATTTAACCTGACCATCTGGCCCCGAAGTGAAGTTTGGTGGTTGAGGGCTTGTTATAGACCTTTAATAGACATAGACTTCAAATAATACCATAAAAATAAATTCAACGGTGTTAAATCAGATGACCTATGGCAATTTTGAGTACCGTAACGAGAGAGTAAATGACGACATTTGTCATGTATCAACAAGACATTGAAACCTCTTGTTTTCCAATGTCATCCGACTTTGGCAGATAGAAATGTGTTATCATGAAACCATATCAAGCACCGTTAACAGTCACTGCTTGACCAGCCTTAC
>DWKW01002273.1:0-11261 GCA_018250115.1 Doberes anticus
GTACCTGGTCTGGCTATTTGTGTGCTTGTTTCTGTGTGTGTCCATGGCACCCAGGACACAGGTTAATACCTACTGTGGGGCTGTGAGTGTGAAGCGTTATTTTTTTTATTTTTTTTTTATTAACATACTTTTTTGGAATCCTGCAAGTATTTACTACTATTTATGTAGGTACGATGTTTGAAAATTTGCAATAGCATGGTAGGAGGTAGGTAGTAGAGGTAGATGGTACTGGTAGCTAGGTATTAAGACAAGGGCCTTACAAGCCCAATATGGTATTGGTAGGGTTGCCATATAGTCACGCTACTATAATCAATTCGCGTTAATATAATGAATCATTAGTGCAATTTAAGGGTAAACGTGTACCGACAGTGGAGTATTATTGCACATTTAATCTAATTTATCAGTCGTCGATAGCCGAGCACTTAAAGACTATTTTAATGTGTTAGTTTCCTTTTGTTCCCTAATAATTTTATATACTTATTGTATTTACGGTCACACCACGTGCACTTGCTGTTTTATTACTATGATCTCCATAATCACATTTGAATTACACAGTTAGTACTTGATAAAGTCTTTCACCGCTATAAATTATCGATCAACTTTTATTCTTGCAAATTGGTGTTGCCATTTTTTATATTGAATGTACGTAGTGCATACGGGACTTGTGCCCTGTGTGTGTGTGTGAAACGGTTGTACGTTTCATGCGAAAGTTTAACTTTAACTGCTCACTGTGAACTTTCAAATTATTAGCAACATGATTGATCGGAGGGCGTGGCTAGACCATATGTTAACGATGACTAAGTATTTTCTTTCCGTAATGACTGTCGTGTGGCTGCAACTTAGTGGCATCTCTGTGATATCTGCTACTGATCGAATCCCTCTGTATGGTGCATGTATGTGACCATTATACGACTGTGCCATATAGATCGACATGATATCGTTGACGTAGATATTCGGGGCCAAATAAAACAAATCATGAAATACAAGTGTTATATAATACATTTGTCTGCTATACCTTCAACAAATCGAACATGTAACATGGCATAAACATTTCACTAACATACAACGCGTGTAATACTTAAAACTAAGGGCATTTAGCCCGTCTGATCATTTTTATGATATAGATAAATAGGAGTTAGAGGGAGGGAAGAAATTCGTTTCCCTTATGCCGCGTGGTTTAGAAGTCAGTCAGAAATATATTGGATCAGTTATAACAATGTAATTTCGTAATCAAATAGTGGTTATAGACCTGTTATATTTTTGAACGATTCCATAATTATTCCGTATGCGATTAAGCGTAGTGTTTGATCTGGTCTCTTAAGAGCATCGCAAGATCTCCTACAGGTCGCCGGCCTGCCCACTGCGATCAGGCTTAGTAAGAGCTGCAATGCATGCAACAGTTACTTTACGACGGAAATAGATAATAGTGCCATCTAGTATACTCATAGGTAAACATCGAACAATTATGAAACTCAAGCCTTTATATTCGTAATAACTCGTCAATATAATACAAGTTTAACACATTGAAGCGAACTCATGAAAAACTAACATTTATCATAACACATGAAAAATATCTTACACTGACATATTTCCACTATATTCATAACCTAATTATAACTAGGACACAGTTGGAACCCACACTTCAAACCGAAACACAGCCTCGCACTGCTGCTTTACGGCAGAAATAGATACACTGGTGGAGCCATAGACGAGCCTTCGACATAGGACTCTACGAACACCAAAATTTTATTATGTTATATATTTTAACAAAAATAAAGCAATACCCAGTCATAATATGAAACTCCGGGCTTTTTTTCCATACACGTGTCCTAATATTTTATTGTTAAACACATGTATTCCAATATTTACAACAGATAACGTAATTTACGTTGAAAAATATGTTTTGTGCCGTTTGTTAGTGGATAGTGAAAAGTCACTATATATTAAAAGTTTGGATATAAACACGCTGAAAGAAAGAATATTGTGCGTTTATATAGAAGAGTTACAAGTAAGCTACGATATATATTAAAGACAGTGTACATAGTAAGATATTACATGATATGCTTATGCAACAACGAAGTTACAGCAATACAATTAATTTCAATCACCATAGTAAGCGTCACTGTTCGTATTCACAAGAATCGATTTGATTCATACAGTGACCATACGACTGAACGGGACTATCCCTTTATTCGACCACCTGTCTCGTTGTCTGGTGTCTCTGTTTATGGTTAACAGAAAAAAAAATACAAACACCCAGACCAGGTACAGAAATTGTAATTCATTATTAAAATTTCTGCACCCTGGGAATAGAACCTAGGACACTCCAAACGGTAGACCGGTACTTTGAACACTGCGCCATACGGGTCATCTAAATAATATTATCAATTCAGCAGATTCTCATAATAGAATATGAAACGAGGTACATAAACATTTACTGATTATACGAAACATGAGTGTATTAAATACATTAATTAATTTAACACTTAATTAACCTCCCTTTTTAACAGTGTAATTAATATTCGAAGAGATATGAAGTGTTTACGCAAGTATTTACTACTAAAATATAAAAAAATATCACCAAGGCCCCTATGAAAGTGATAACACTAAAAACTGTGGCAACATTACAATTTTTATTAATATTTTTGTCAGTAACATTACTGTTTCTGATAATACGTATTTCTTAAACGAAATTAGCAAAATGAAATAAAGTGTCATAGAGTTTTTTGGATTCATACGACAAATCCATATACATATATATGTATTATACGAGTACATAACACTTATCAACATTATAGTAATATTACTAAGAATTTAGTGTTACGAACAACAAATAAAATACTGCAGAGATTTTGTAATATTTTTAGTATCATTGTAATCCCTTATTTATAATTTTTTGCGTTATTTTAATACAAAAATTGCGTTACAGCTCGATAGCGCACGGTTTTTATATAAAGTTGTAGATATTGACATTCTTTATGGATCTTATTGTTTCGTTAAACTCGTATTTTCAAGGTTTGCAACCAGTTATTGATATATTTCACGGTCAATCGAATTTTGGTCGAACAACTGTCTTGATAGAAAGTTTCGCCTTCAGTTCTATGGAATGAAAATTGATCATTATACCCTATTGATTTTTATACGCTCTATGGGAATCGATGGATTAATTTTTTTTTCTTAAAAGAATAGCAAACGAGCATGCAGGCCACCTGATGTTAAGTGGTCACTGCAGCTAATGGACATCCATATAAAACCGCAACTAGGACGAAACTCCTATCTGAGGTCGTATGTGGATGCGTTGCTACTCATGAAGACTAAGTTGGAATGCCTCTTGTCCGGTGTCCTCTGTCTAACCACACCCTTCAAACTGAAACACAGTTCTCACACTGCTGCTTTACGACAGAAATAGGTGTAGTGGTGGTGCCGCCGCAGGCGAATCTTTGACTTACGACTCTACCACCATCAAAAATGATGGGCTTAATACAACTTATAACGGTACGTTCCTATTTCATATTATGAAATCTGCGTAAATTGTACACAAACTAGAACTTGACAAAGAAAATGTTTTTTTTTATGTAAAAAGTTAATCGTATTATTCGTATTGCTACTAATGTTTCCATGTTCACGGAATTGTCTGGGCGCCGGCGTCGCTTTTATAAAAACACGTCTCTTTGTTGTCAACGGTTGCTGGTGATTTCTTCGTATTTACTTTTTGCACATTCTACTTTTTATCTCGATCTCGCGTTTGTGCCATTTAAATTGTATCTAATAGTAACAAAATTTACAACTTAAAAAAAAATATTGAAATCAATTGTCAGTAAGTACGCAGTTAGGTACCTAGCATTGCGTACCCGAAACATACCTGTAATACTTTTCAATGATTTTGCTAATGGATCTTTTTTCTTAAGAATACAGTAGACAGCTGAAACAAATCCTCCCACACTGGTAGAATGAAATTCTCTGCGAAGATTTCACTCTACGTTTCTTCTCCAAAGAAATTATATTCTTACTGTTTATTTCATATATTTACAAGTAGGCATAGACGAAAAGGTTAATTTGCCGAATATGAAAAAAGCGTAAGATTGTAGGAAAGATACGGTTCTACTAAGAGATATTTATCACTATTATCTAGCGTAACTATTGTCTAAGTATTGTTTTAAATATGTAATTCCCGTTGACTACCTATAGCTAAATAAAATCTCACTCTTGAATATTGTTCAATTATTGTTATCGTGCCAGACTTGATTCGAAAATAATTTACGAACAATCATTAAAACGTTTTTTAACATCTCGTATTTTATATGTCCTACTGATCTTATTTATCTAAAATTGTTTGTAGATGTTCATAAATAAAATATTAACAATGAAGCCTTTATCAAGTAACTCAAAAGAGAAAGTTAGACTAGCAACACTAGGATTATTCCCTCCTGTCAAAATTCTGTCAGATGAGAACGAATTTATTCTTAACAGATACAATATTCAACATTCAATTAAAAGTAAAAACTGAAAAAAATAACAATAATTAAAAAGTAAAAACTTTACTTAATTAAAATATTTAAAAAAAACATATGTGTAAATATTTGTTTATATATGTTTGTTTCTGTAAGTTTTTTACCGTTTGCTATGATATTTTGACATTTTTTGAAATTTTCTAAACGCCATCTGCTTTTTTCAAGTCATCCTGACTGTGCCCACAGCATCTCATGGCCGGAAGCAGCAAGTTTTAATAAATTAAAATAAATTAATAGTGCAATGCTAAGCCGTCTGATAGCGGCACTTCCTTTGTTGAATCATATCAGTGTTGCTAGTTTAAAAGTTTCCAATCTATTGTTAGAAAACATGGCTTTGTAGCCATGGATTATAAATAAGAATGTTACATCTTACATCAACACAATATAACTAACATGATACATTTCAATTCACAATCTACAAAACGCTTACAGTAGCCCTCTTTAACACATATCCTATAATATATCTTACTTCTTTCATAGTAATTTGTAGCATTAAGCTCATTCGAATTTATTTCACATCCATTTTTATACCGACCAATGCAATTTTATAATATCCACAATAAACTGCTACCCAAAACAAAACATTAAACCACAAAGAATGAAAGATGTTTAAACCAATTTTATACGTAATAATATTACTATTGTAATATTCAACATTGACAAAAAAAAGATATTATCGCAATCAGATATTCAGCTACTAAGTATTTTAAAGTAGGTACACAAGTAGTTCTGGAATATTTTTCTTTTCAAATCCAAGGTTTTTTCGAAAATAGTCAATCAATCCTCCCGTCCTCTGCTTAGACTAAACCGACGATGAAACTTAAATGTCTTCTTCTTTTCTTGTTTCTCTTCCGCTGCTTTCCCATCCATAAGATTATCAGCACTTTTAGCAACTTGAACGCTTTTTCGTCTGTTCTTCATCGATTTTACTAATCTATAAAATTTGCCTCGTTTTTTTGCCGGATCTAGAGTCAAATCTGATAGTTCTTCTACTTCTACGCTGAATTCTGAGGATATGTCTCCTAAGTCTTCCACGCTGTGACTTGATTCTTTAGGCTGAGGCACTTCGAGTCTAGATTTGGAAGTGTTGGGCTTTGGCTCTACGGAAGGCGGTGGGGCATCAGGGTCTACGCACTGTAAGTTAAAATGTGTTCTGTTAAAATAGGGATTATAGTGCTATTTTCTTAAACCGACCAAATATGAAAACTGTGGTCAGATGAGTATGAAATGAAAACACTATATTCGGAAAAAACTGTTTAGATTCTACAATTTTTTGCAGCAGTCTCACTGCCACTCCGCCTTCATCGCTCATTAAACCAAGAAATATGTTTTTTATTAGGGTTTAGTAATGAAACGATAAACCGTTAAATGTTTAATATATACATATATAACCTATAATGGGAATTAGATTCCCATTTCATTAGATTAAAAAGAGTCCTGGGAGTCCTATGGTAACACCATAATCGATAGTAAAAGTTTTTTTTTTATTTATTTTTAAATACATAAACATGCCACCTGATGTAAACTGTCACTGCAGCCCGTAGACATCCACATCAATCCTAAACTGGAACGGAAGTCCTATCTGACGTTGTATGTGGATGCGTTGCTCTACATTGGAATGTCTCCTGTCGGGCGTCTTCTGCCTAACTACATCCTTCGAAACGAAACACAGAAGTTCTCACACTGGTACTTTACCCCAGAAAAAGGAACAACGATGGTGCCGCCGCAGGCGAGCCTTCGACATAAGACTACCATGAGCAAAATAGTTAATACTTCGAAACTTTTATTAAGCCATTTACTTAGAAGAAAGAGAAAAACTTGTAGAGTTTCATTTCGTTCAGCTTCTTACCGAATAAAGTTTGTCAACGTCAGACCAAACGAACCTTGGAGAAAGATTGATAGAATAAATTTCCGATTCGTCGAACCGATAATGCCGAACAAAACTTTCGTTTCAAATCCCTTACAACGAGCAATAGAAAGTTTACAAAGCGAGCCGCCACTTTGTATAATTACATTTTGTTCGTTCCTTTTGAGTATTGAAACAGTGGCCGTGAGCTTCTGCCCGCTGTTTCATAACCATAACTTTGAAATTCCTTTTTTGATTAAGTTCCTCGCCTCATTTCGACGGGCAAAAGCCTTTCACAGTATTCAGTAACCTAGAATGATTGACGTCCAAAGGAATTAAATTCAAAGTTAACTTTTTAATAACTTTCTTTATTTGATATTTCTCTACAGAAATTTGTGTCTAAAATAAATAACGCGTCGTGGCTGCCATTCACATACACAGAAACATGAACAATTGAACACAAACACTCAGACCAAATACAGAAATTCATCATTAACATTTCTGTTCCACTGCGAATCGAATCCAGGACAGACCGGAACATTGTGCCATACGGATAGTCAAAACAAAATGGGTAATGCAGAGAAATAATTTTGTAAAATATGTTTGAATTAATTTTGCTGTTTTTTGTCTCTACTACAGAGAAAAAAGCCGGTCGGAATTAAGTCATTTCACGCCTTTTTATATGAGGTGAAATACTAACTTTTTGTGTAGTAGGCAGAAAAACTCGAATGATATTACGCGACTATAAAAAAAATTTACAAGATTATATTCCCTAGCAATACTTCAACTTATAAGACTGGAATACTGTAATTATGACTGTGTTGATTGAAGACAGTTTTGTAAAAAAAAAAACTTACGTCTTCAAGTAGTATCCGATACGACGGGACCTGTTCAGGGTGTCTCCAGGGCTTGTGGTATGGGTAGTCTGTCAGCGCCTTCCACCCAGGGTAGCGGCGAGCTGCTGAGTGCAGTTGGTTGACTAGTCGTGGTGCTAGCTGTGCGGTTACCCTGGAAAATTTTGAATGGTTGGACGTGGAAATTGAATCTCTATGTGCAAAAGCGCCGATAGCCTAGTTCGTATTTTGGCATCCGTCCTCATAGATCGGGATTCTTCACTCAATACCTTCCCCGAAACTACAGGTTTTCGAAGAAACGTACCTATTAGAAATTAATTAGATATTATGTTCAATATGAAAGTAAATGTTCTTCATGATGTTCTAAAAGAAATGTGACGGCCATTAAACCCCACCCCACCAACAAACGCTTCTCACCTCAAACCTGTATGCTTAAGAGTTCTCCATATTGTTCTAAAAGGCACGTGAAGTCCGTCAATCCGCTCATGGCCAGCCTGGTGGAGTATGGCTTAAACATTCTCATATCTGAGAGGCGGCCTGTGCCGGAGGAGAATAACCGGTTGATGATGAGATAAAACGTAAAAGAAAGAAAATATACATACTTATTGACCAGCCATGCTGGCAGAGCGCCCCGAGGGTCGGAGCGAGACACGTATCCCAACCAGCTGCCAGCACCGTTACGGGTCCTCACCACAAACCCCGTTAGCAGCGACATAGCTCTGAGAAAAAATCAGCATTTTATAGGTGGACAATACTAACACCACGACAGCATAATTAATTTGTAAAAGATACCACCGCGTGCCAGCTTAGTCTTATTTTTTTTTTTGTAATCAAATTCAAAATGCAGATAAATTGACAGTTAACTACAGAACACTTGACCATTTACAGACTAATTATATGGCTAATTATAGAGACAACAGTAATCATGTGTTCTCTATTCTGTTAATACTAATGCCGTACTGATGTAAGGCATTAACCTCTTCTAGCCCAATTTGTAGCTTTTTTTTTATTTGACATTAACGTTTGATTTTTATTTTATGTTTTAAATAGTTCTGATGTTTGAAATTATTATCGTTTGAAATCGCTTCTTTTCATGTGAGTAATTAATATTTATTTTAATGTATCAGTGTACCTAAGCGCATATAAATAATTATGTTATGTAAGGTATTTAGATATCCATCCATCCGGTCATTAGAGGGCCACTGCGGGACATAGGCCTTCCCTAATTGGCGCCAATCCGCCCGCAGTTTTCCTCATTTAGTCAACAGAGCCAAACCATAAACAAAAAAAACTCTAGCCTGGAAAACTCATTTATATCGGTAAAAAGTTTTTATACGAGCTTAAGCAAGACCTATTACGAAATATAAAACTGCAGGCTTTCGAAAGCTGAAACATTTTTAAAATAGTTTCGAACTAGAAAATTGTTGACGTGATAGATATAGTAGTGAGAGGCGCTCGCAACGATTTTACACGAAAATAATTTATGAGAAGTTTGACCTGTATTTTTGTTCTTCATCATCAACCCATTATGGCTGATTGGCAGACTTCACATGCCTTTGAGATCATTATGGAGAACTCTCAGGCATGTTTCCTCAAGATGTGCTCCTTTACCGTTAAAGCGAGTGTTAATTAACTTCTAATACCCAAATTATTTATAAATAATTATAAGTAATAATTTAGAAAAATTTGAGGTGCTTGCCATGATTAGAACCCCCGACCCACCAAAACCTGTTACAGTTAATTACAATATATTTCAAGAAAATGACAATAATATAATTAACTTCTCAATGTTCTAAACCTTCTCATCTATGGCCTAAACCCTCGCATCTCTAAGAGGAGTCCCATGCTCAGTAGTGGGACAGTACTGGGTTGATAATGATGAATTAATTTCTAATGGCAGGCCATGAGTTTGCAGTTCATGAATACCATGTTACATGAGTGCTATGTTTTGAATACCACGCGAACGAAGTCGCCGGCAACGCTTAGTATAAATAAAAATAATTGTAACGGGGCCATCTCTGTACATACATCAATGTATACACAAATGTGGACGATGACACCATAGACAAATAAATTTAAGACCTAATTCCTCTTAAAATCAGCACTGACGCGTCTAAAAATCTTTCTTATTTAGCTCAATTTAAATGTTACAGTGTTTTTCACTAATTTTATAATTTGATTTGCGGGCAACGTATTAACGTTTGCAGATTTATTTTACATCAAAACAGAAGCACACAACAACATATTAACATGATATTTGATGGTGGCAGAGTCTTATGTGGAAGGCTCGCCTGCTACGGCTCCAGGTGCAATTACACAAAGATTAGATGTAGTGATGTTGGTAGTCTTGTGTCGAAGGTTTGCCTGCGGCGCCACCACCGCTGCCCTGAAGCAGCGGTGTATAAACTGCTGTGTTTCGGTTTGAAGGGTTTGGTTACGCAGAAGACACCGGAAAAGAGGCATTCCGACTTAATCCTGATGAGTTGCTATTCATCCACATTCGACCTCAGACAGGACTTTCGTCCTAGTTGAGGTTTGATGTGAATGTCCATGGGCTGCAGTGACCTCTTAACATCAGTTGGCCTGCATGCTCGTTTGCTATTCTATTCACCTTAAAAATATATGTATATATTGACATGATATTTGATGGTGGCAGTCTTACGTCCAAGGCTCGCCTGCGACGGCACCAGGCGTAATTGGATCTAGACAAAGATTAGATCTAGTAGTTACGTGACATGGCGGCATCACGTATCATTTGCGTCGGCAAGTGACGCAAACCGAACGCACTAATGAGACGTGACCACTCGAGCCCACGCTCGTTAAACAAAAGCGTCTAGCGGAAAAATTGCAGATACGTACCATACGTATTATGTATCCATTGTTGGACGTTAATTTTTGAAGTGAAAACTTCTATAGCCGCGTTACACTTACTTTGCCTAGGAAAAAAATCAATGGTTTCGCGTCAGCATGCGTCGCGTCATCATTAAGCATGCTAATGCTTAAGGTATTTTATTGTAAAAGACTAGCAAACGCCCTGTATGCTCGTTTGGTATGATGTTAATAGGTTACTGCAGCCCATGGACAAACACATCCAACCTCAAATAGGACGGAAGTCCTATCTCAGGTTGTGTATGCGTTGCTACTCTTGATGTCTAAGTTGGAATGCCTCCTGTCCAGGGTATTCTGCATAACCACACCCTTCAAACCCAAACACAGCAGTGAAACTCACACTGCTGCTAAACGACAGAAATTGGTGCGACGGTGGTGCCACCGTAGGCGAGCCTTCGATATAAGACTACCACCACGCTAAAAAGACTGTCATTAGACTCTTATTGTACGTTTAAAAGTCTGACAAACAAGCATACGGGTCACCTGATGGTAAGTTGTCACCGTCCCCTATGGATACGTACAACAACAGAGTGATGTCAAATCGTATAATAATATATATTTTCTACCATAGTGGGGGGCTGAAACCCCAGTGATAACAACCTTGGGGGGTAGGCTTGGCCTTGCGGCTCCGAATCTACCGTTTACTTCCGCAATCCAATTACGCCAATCGATAACAAAAGGATTAAATAATTTATTTATATTTAAATCTAAGTCCAAGTCCGAACAAAAATAAAAAAATATACTGTATTGCACATGTATTTCGAAAATAATGTACTACGGTTGAGACCTGGTGTCCTGAAATACAGGCCTCAAGCTTAGTTTAGGCACCAGTCTCTCACAATCTATAAAAGTACTTGAATAATGTAAAGAGTAAAATAGTTTAATGTGTTCTTGTATATTGTGAAGATGTAAATCAATTATTATTATTGCATTATTTTCAATAGTGGTTAATAATCTTGACCTCTGGCTTTAATAGTCGGGGTTTAAATTCAGGCACATCAAATTTTTATTTTATTGAAGTGATAACTTCTTATGGGAGGGTAAACCGCTTCGTTACGTACGGCGCGTCACGGCGCTAGTCTGCCTGGCTTCCCTTTCTATCACGCATACGGCAGCGGCAGGCATGCTCCTCCTCTCTCACTCTAACCCAACAGCGCTAGC
>DWKW01002274.1:0-11260 GCA_018250115.1 Doberes anticus
AAGTGTGTGGAATGTTATGTTCCTGTATAAAATGTGTACTTGATAGGTTGGTTAGTAAGGACGAGTTGTGGTAAGACAAGAGGCATCTAAGCCTTCTGTCCTCCTCCGGCTCTTGTCACCTAGTGAAATTTTGAAATTGGTTGCGGATTGGATAAATAGGCAATTTTTTTCTAAGTTATTAAAGATAGAGTAATCTTACCAACAACATCAACAAAAACATCATAAAACATGAAATATGAAAACCCCAATTTCAGTTCAAACAATGACAGAATCCATAGTAACTTACAAGAACTTACTATAGCAATATACAAAGTGACCTCAATTGACTGTAAAAAGTTTTTTTGATACTGAATTTAAAATTCGGCAACTTATAATAAACAATAGATTGGGTTTAACGTAATCATATTCAATACAAGCTTAAAATTTTACTTGGTTAGTTAACCTATTCTATTTTCTTTTTTTTTTGCCTGTTTTTCAAAATATATACTTTCTTTACATTTCTTCACTATAAAATGGACCTAACTTAAAACCAATCTCCCTGATAAACATGTGCAGTATAGATAAGATATGTCCATGTCATAATATGTGTCTGTTCATAACTATACATACAAAATGACATTGAAAAATGTAATTAGGACTTTTTATAAAGATAAGTGTTGGAGTAAATTGTAAATTCTAAAAACACTGAACCTTAAAGTAGGAGTACGTTCAGACTTAAAAGACAATTGAAAAAAAATGTTTTACGCGCCTAAAGAAGAATAATGTTTCATTTCAATAAAATTAAAAATGAGTAAACATCTTTTCAGTTTGAGGTCTGCTGCTGCAGATTGCAGGAAATTTCTTAGAAAATAAGAAATACCTTTGTTCCTTCCCCTTTCTTTTCTTTCTGATGTGTTGTGTGTACAAGAACAAAACAAAAAAAAAATAACAAAAAAATACTGTGATAAGCACACGATAAAGGTTCAAGGTCGAAGAACCTTAATATTTGGCAATATTTGTAATGTATGTAACTACACACTGTACTACACTGTAAACAATAAACAAACAATTAAATAAGAGCAGGTTCATTTGGTACCTGGCTGATCTTAGCATGGCAGTCGCGGAAGTTCAGCTGCTGAATGCGGTTGTGGATCTGCTTCTGGCCAATCACGGGCAGCGTCTCGCGGTTCGGCGCGTCCAGCCCGCCGTGCACGAACGACGAGTAGTTATTGTAAAATCTGTGAAACCATACATCATTTTATATTCAATTTTATTTTATTAAATGGGAGATTCTTTACTTTACTTTAACTAGGAGGCAGTCATTCGGTGGAAAGCGGTCACCGACCTCTGCGGACGGACAATTTCTTCAATGCGAAAGTGCTGATGAGTTGCTGGTCTTACAGTATACTGTTAATTGACATTTTTGTAAATCACGTTTAGTTATCATCTGTTCTGACAAAGTGCTTGTAATGCTTATATGCAGACTGCCTTGTGCCCACTGGCACTGTCATATCACTGCACTGTGGAAAGTAGTGTCATGAGAAAGTGCAATAGACACCATATCAAAGAACTGTCACAATTTGAGGTGCTTAATAGGAATGCTCATTGAGTAGTTGAGTTTTAGTTGTTACAACACTACACAAATTTAATTGAAAAAGTTAAAATTTTTTACATAGCAATTGAAATTTTTGATGCACTCCTATGAACTTCATATGTGCTGCAGTGAAAGATTTAAATATACAATCAACTTTGAAAAAGAAACATTATTTAATTGTTTTTAAGATTAAAGGTAAGGTTTTACAGTAGAGTGCAGCAAACACTATCTATGGTAAAATAATATTGGTTAGCACATAAAATTAATTGTTTTATTAATTATAATTTTCAGATATTCATTCAATATGGGCATATTTTTATTGACTTGTTACTACACTGCTGGTGGTAGCGTCTTATGTCGAAAGCAGAAGTGTGAGAACTAACGTGTTTTGTGTTCGTATGTAGCTAGGCAGAAGACACTGGACAGGAGGCATTCCAACTTAGTCATCGTGAGTACATGTAACCTTAGGTAGGTCTTCCATCCTAGTTGAGGTTTTATGTGGATGTCCATCGACCGCAGTGAACACTTAACATCAAGTGGCCTGCACGCTCCTTTGCTATTCTACTGGTAAATTAAAAAAAAAAACACTGATTGTGATGTTCAGCAACAGAATTGCCTACACATTACCTAATAAGTTGATAATTCGTGTCGATGACGTCAAGTGATAATTTGCGTATCACTCCTGCGCAAGCTGCGTTTTAATACCCAATTTAATGTCCCGGCACAGCGTAATATTATATTACATTGAAGTTTTATAGCGTTTTCTTTGGATTTACTTCAAGTAAACACTGATTTTATTGAATTAAACTAAATCTTGTAAGCAGTGATAGCCTAGCGGTTTGAAACTCGGCTTCCCGTTCCGGTGGGTCCAGGATCGACAAAAAATATGAGATGTGATGACAAAAACTACTAATTCTTAATTACTGTTCATCACGTGAGTTTAATCACGGTTACATAAATTTCGATAAACTAAAAATAAATATCACGTCATAGGTCTGTAAATAAGGATGACACATTAAAAGTACAATAACGAGATTATTCGGCCGGCGCCGGCGTTGCAAGCCTGTGGTCAACTGTCTTGCCTACTAAAAGAAATGTTCTTTGTATAACTTTATAGAACTTTTGATAGTGGTAGACTCTAACGTCGAAGGCTCGCCTGCAGCGGCACAACCGCTGCCTGCATCTATTTCTGCCGTAAAGCAGCTGTGCTTCGGTGTGAAGGGTGTAGTTAGGCAGAAGACAATGGACAGGAAGCATTTCAATTTCGTCCTAAGGGTCAGCAACGCATCCACATATGACCACAGATAGGACTTTCGTCCTAGTTGAGGTTGGATGTGGATGTCCATGGGCTGCAGTGACCACTCAACATCAGATGGCCTGCATGCTCGTTTGCTATTCCGTTTGAATAAATATAAAAATAACTACTCTCAGATACTTCCTGGTAGCTTCGGAACGAGAACAATGGAATTCCTCCAAACGGTTGACTCAGTGTTATCAGAATTCCATTGTGTTTTAACGCGTTAGCAGGAAAGCGCCATGTATGTACATATTTGCAAGAAGACAAAAAAATCTAAATTAAACGTACTGTTAATGTCATTTTTATTGGTTTAATAGTTTTTGCCCTAACTACATGTTCATGAATTATTTCCAATTCTAGCGTCAGAGTCAGATGTTTAGTTTAAGGACTGCATTTTAAGGTTTCCTAACAACATTTAAGGTAATGTAATTTTATTGACCAATAAAAAAAATATCTAATTTATTATTTATTTATTATTAGTTATTTTATTTAACGCTTGATGATGATTTGATGTCTTTTTTAATTCGTTTCCTGTTTTATCCCACTCGATAACCACAATCCATTCGCACTTGTTATCACACATCCCACAGCCACACTCATTTTTTTTGTTAACATAAAAAAAATATTTAAAAAAAAAACACTTTGTAAATTAATTCACCGTTTTTTGGATAAGAGTGTGTGAGAAATACGAGTCACTAACCCAGTCCAGGGCCCTGGCGACCTGTGTTACTCATGTTGTGTCAACACTAAGAATATTTCTATTTTTATTTATTTTATATTGAACTGATAATTAGATAAGACATTTTGCGGCTTTAATTTTCACAAAAGCTGTGGTAATCAGGTAATATGTAGTGCAGTGACCGACCTGTGCAGATGGGCGGGCGCCTGATTGAGCAGCGTGTAGTACTGGCGGACAAACTCGCGGCCGACGCTCTGCGGTGACGGGGACGCCTCCATTACCATCGCTGGTGCTAACTGCGCCGATACAGCCCTCCGCTATACGCTACCCTGGACATAGAGCAACACAACATCATCGCCAACCCATTAATGTCTTGTTGTGTCATGTGTCTGCCATGTCTGTCTTGTCTGTGTTCTTGTGCTAGGGTTGGGTCTAAACAATGATACTTCTTCTTATTAAACATAAACAAAATCATGGTTATATCGTCTGATCTATTCATTTGAAAGTTATGAGGTGGTAAATGATAAATTCCAGTCTAACAATTTTTTAAAGATTATCATCGACTTATTATTATTGTCCTACTGCTGGGCACAGGTCTCCAATGAGAGACAACAGTGTTAAGACAATCACGCTGATGAAGTGCAGATTGGCTGGCTTCACATACATTAGAAGACATCATGGAGAACTCTCAGACATGCAGATTTTCTCATGATGTTTTCCTTGACCATTAAAGCAAGTGATCATTAATTTACAATAAATTCTGTTTTTATGTTTTCAATAGGTATTTTTTTGACTGAGTAATATTTAGTAAACTCTATATTAAAACACTAAATATTGATAATTATAAAAATGAATAATTTTAAAACCCTTTACACATACTTATAAGTAGTTCCTTATCATATTTCCTACAGATAAAACAAAAACATGTATTTCCCACATGATGTTTTTAATAACCTTTGTGCCATCCCATTACTTTTTTGTATTTTTTTCTTTCTGATGTGTTGTGTATGCACAAACTTTAAATAAAATATATACTACTATAAATATAGCTCGAGAGTTTCTTTGCTTCAATCTCATGAAAATTTTACATGAAAAATTATTAATTCATTATATATGTATTCAGTATATTGCATATAATATATTTTATCAATCAATTGACGAAATTTTTATTGTGGTATACAGGTTAGAAATGTTAGGTGTAAAATTATTATTACCTCTTAAATAGACCTCTCGCAATAGAAGAGTACACAATATACTTTAAACTTAAAGTACATTTACTTTACAATATTCATAGGTATTCATAATTGATGCAATATAAAAGGTTACTGATTTATTCATTTATAATGAATAATCAATCAAGAAAAAGCAGCATGGTAAGATATGTCTATTAGAACTTCACATTGTATCTACATACACTTTATGGGTCATACTTCATCTGATCATGTTCATATGACTGATGATATAAAATTATAAGTTCAAATTTAAAACTATTATTTAAATTACACATAAGGCAAATACATGTACTCAATGTCAATGATTTGTTGTATGAAACTGATACTTACAAAATGCAAGTGTGTGGCCATTACTAGTTGATTTTACCATACAGTTCTTCAAAAGTAATAATCTTGTGTATATTTTTGGAAATAAATCATGTGTTCATAAATATACATTTCTATTAAATTTTCTCTGAGAAATTGTGTATGGTTAAATTATAAATAGCAAAAATAGCCATCTTCTGCAGAATAAAGATCAATATTAGCAGCATTTCCTCACAGCAAAATACCACAAGAAATTGTACTATCGAAATAAACTTAATGGGAAACTATAAATTTGATGGTGGTAGAACCTTGTGTTGTAGCCTTGCTCAACAGCACCATAGCTGCACCGACTTCCGCTGCTATAAAGCAGCAGTGTGAAAATTGCTGTGTTTTGTTCTGCAAAGTGTGCTTAGGCAGAAGACATTGTACAGAAGGTATTCTAACTTAGTCCTCTGGAGTAGCAATGCTTCCATGTACAACCTCAGATAGGATTTATATCTCGGTTGAGACCTGATATGGATGTCCATAGGCTGCGCTGACCATAGTGACCACTGAACATCAGACAGCCTGCATTGTTATTTAGAATATATGTAGGTTTCATGAAATATTGTTGTTTTAAATACTCAGTTCCTATTAGTAAGCATTTTCCAGTGGACACTTAATTATTTGACATGGAAATTATTTTCCAATCATTCAATTACCTTAATATAACACAAGTACCTTTAAGTTTACCTTAAAGTACCAATTGTATATGGGTATGTTAGATGAAAAACCTTATATTTGTTTTGTGCATCAATTATTCATTCAAATTCACCAAGAGGTTTTAATTCAGGCTCCGGGTTTAGTGGGTCGCAGTTAGAAGCCCAGAAACTCCTTTAAAATACTTACTGTTTCTTTCCTGTAAAATTGGTTTCTATTTTTCTAATCTAACTTATATTTCTGCTTGACCGAGAAATGTACTCAGAATCCTATGAATGATGGACAGGCATAGATTGCCACAATATCATACAGTTTGTGTGTGAAAAGAGGCTTTCAAAATACACTCATACTAATACTAAACAAATTCTGACTATTCATAAGCTATACAAAGCCATATCCTGATTGCTAATTTTGAATATATATTTTTTTTAATTGCCTGTCTTAATTACTGTGATATGTTTGAACAAGATTGGTACAGGAGAACCAGAGATAGATTTATCTCACTACGAGATTAATCTCACTACGGTATACACTGCAATCAAGCTGAAGGTCAATTCAAATGATTTTATTGTTTTTCACTGTTATGGAGTGACATGATCTAGTGTTTAATATAGTTTTTTCTCTAACTATACAGTATTTGAAGAGTGGCAATCATTTGTATACAAAAATATAAAAACACAGTGCTGTCTGTAACGACAACTAAGTGCGTTTCTTCTGTAAACAGAGATCGAATGACGAGATGCCGCCGCGCAGCTATCTTTTGGGCATTGCTCTGCTGTATGTACATTTCGATGTACAAAAAGCCAGCAGTTGTAAATATTTAACAGTAGCTGGATACGCGGACGTGGGTGCGGGGTCTGATTAGCTCGGGCATGGGTGAAATAACTGGCAAACCAGCCGATGTGTGGTGTATTGTCACAGCACGCATGGCGACATTTCATTTGCTCACTGCCCACTTCAAGCAGTAACGATGAACGGAGAACTGCCAAATAATTTTAACATACTCAAATTAGAGTATCAACATTTTTTCTTCGCTTCGGCTTGTATCTTACCAATAATTTTTGGACAAACACTGAGGAATTAACCTATAGAAAATAATTCTTCGGCCGACAACCAAAATATTGAGAAAATAACTAATTTAAAAGAAGTTCAAAGCAAAAATTCTTACCTCAGTAAATTATAGGCATCAAAGAGTTGTAATTAGCAACGGATCGTTTATAAAATCGCGTAATTTCCACAATAAATAAGAACTGAAAACAGAAAAAATAAGCTACCTCACCGTTGGGTGTCAATTTGCTAACGGTGTTGCCAGATTTAATTACTTTTTTCAGAAGATTTGTGGACAATTGTGTAATAAAAACTCTAAATTCTGAGCGCAGTTTTTTATAATAGCATAAAATACATATGTAAAAATGAGGCCCAAGGAGTTGCTGTGAAATAATTTTTACGGCAAATAAAACTAGCAAGTCGTTTTCTTTCACTCATTTATAGAATGCGTCAATAAATTACTATATTATAAGTTTGTATATTCGTCTTTGTTTATTCGTATGAGTATGTTGTACAGATAAGTTAAAATTTGTACAGTTGTTGTTGAGTTAAAATTCTGCGTCTGTAGTTCTGCCATAACTTTGAATAAGATAGGCCGACTAGAACCCGTAGAACCAAAGATATACAGATACTATGTCATGGGACTTCGACTAAAATTTAATTTAATTTATTATTCGTACTAAGTAGCGATAACTTGGACCAAAAAAGTTCATTGTAGTCGTAAATTATTTACGGGTATTATCTAAGATTTTAGTTTATTTTGATTGACCCCCAAATATTTGTTGTACTGATGAGATGTTAAATTGTACCTTTTTTCGAGTAATCTTATTATTTAAGATGTATTTAAGTCTTTGGAATGAAACTAAAATATAAGCGAGTTTAGTATCGATTGATTGTAAATATTTTACAGGTACATGGCATTAAAAACCCAACCTACTATTGTCCTATATGGCCATCTTTTTACAAACAAAATCTTAATTTATTTATTTAGAAATTACGTAGAAATTTATTTGTGTACATAACAGTGTCAACTGCGTCAACACCCGTACTTGTTTATTATAGATTAATTTGCACATGTAAATTTTGATTTCTGAACTGTGTAATTTGATGAATATGCGGCGTTCTGGCGGTAATTTTTATTGTTATGTTGGCTAAAGTATTGATTCAATGTTTCTTTTGTCTGTCTTCTTTTCTCCTGTTGCAAATATTGTCCATCCTTGTTATAGTCACCGACGTGCCATTGACCTCTTGTTTTAACGTCGATTCCTATTGGGCGTTTGAGTGGTAGGGATGAAAATGCTCTGCAAAAAAGCGCGTCGCTGTGCTTCGTACCAACATAGAGGAATATTTCGCGCCGACTCATCACACGGCGAACACTTCCTTTCATTCTTCTGCGTTTGGCGTTCAGTGTCGAAGGTCGTGTGTGGACCTTAGTTTTTAGTTTTGTTAATTTTAGCCTAAATATAAGTCATGGCCAATAACGACAATTTTGCACAAGATGTTACGGATAGTCAAGTAAATGGAAATTCTGAAAACGGAGGCGGCGATGGTCAACAAGAACATAACAGTGCTGAGGCTCCTGGGCGCGATGACGACAGGTAAAGTTGGTTTTTAACAAAGAGATTCAAGTTCTAAATGTATTCTGCGGCATTGATTATGAAAACTAGCTTACGTGACTTAAATTAGTAGCTTGATAAAGTTGCTTTTACAGTTATATGCAATCTTCCGCCGCAAGCCGCAATGGCGGCGGCGATCCGGCATTTTCATTATCGGCATTCTAATCTATTTTAATCCTCAAAGTCTTTTCAAAATTTAACCTTTTAGCGATTGCAGTGGGTTCTTCGCGAATAAATTTTAGTTCTCAATGTGATAGTTTTGATTCCACAGTTCATTTCAGGGTACATTATACATAAATTCGATCCGTTAGCCGCATGAAGTAAAATGGCGTCATTTAGCGCGTCTCTTTTGCACGCGACCGGCTCTGTTCCGTTATCGATTTTCGCATCAGCTCTTTTTCACTCGTTTAGTGGTTCGAATGTTACGGTGGGAGCGGGCGTGCCACCGTCCCGTTAGCTGTTAGCGGTATTGAGTACGTAGTTGCAAGATTTTAAATCGGTGTTAGTGCGTAGTAGGGTGTCGGGTCAGTTTGGAGCGCTACTAACGCCCTGTCTCTCTGCAGGTGTGAGCCTGCGCCGCCGCCGCAGCCGCCGCCGAGGACGACATGGTATATATCAGCTGGGCTCACACTAAAGTAAAACCTGGACCAAACTGACAGATTGTCTCGGCCACTTAACTTTGGGCCCTCGATCACACTTGCCAATTTCAAATCTTGCGATATCACTGTAACATTCTTGTTTCACTTCTCGTTGTCTTGATAATGTTAAAAGTTTGCAATTTACTTTTGTAACTTACAGGTTGTCATTTGTTTTGCTGCAGTGCTTGGAGTTTGATTTGAACAAAAAAGTAGCTGTAAAGTACTGTTAAACAAGTACTGCATAGTTTTAATGTTAAATTAATTGTAATTTTTAAGTCAAACCGATTCTGATTCGAGACAAGTGAATCTTTATTAATAATACAATTTTAACATTAATTGTGCTGTGTGTTTACAGAAAGCTATTTGTTGGAGGCTTGAGCTGGGAAACAACAGACAGTGAGTATTAAATGTTTTGCTCTTAGTTTTATGATGAAATACTATGATGATCTTTTCAGTTCTGCTTCTGAATAGTTGTTGAAGAAGATTATACCCACATTTCTGATGATTACTCGAGGATGATTTTGAACCAAATTATTTTGAATTGAATGGTAATAAAGTTTACTTTTTCAGAGGAATTACGTGATCACTTCAGTGCATATGGAGAGATTGAGAGCATAAATGTAAAAACTGACCCAAATACTGGGAGGTCACGAGGCTTTGCGTTCATAGTGTTCAAGGCACCAGACTCCATCGATAAAGTGATGGCAGCAGGAGAGCACTCAATCAATAACAAGAAGGTTGATCCAAAGAAAGCTAAAGCCAGACATGGTAAAATTTTTGTTGGTGGTCTCAGCAGTGAAATCTCAGATGATGAAATCAAGACATTCTTTGGAAACTTCGGGACTGTGAGTATAACGATAATATTTTCCTTAATGTACACGTTTTGATTTGTTTGGGAAGTTTAATAAAAAAAAAATGTTTTCTCAGTAACTTTCTGGCAATAGTAGCTAATAAAATCTTAACATGATGACAGCTCCGGTTTTGGTGAGATAATAATTTCTAGATTTTTTTGTGAAGATTAATCCGGGCCACTGAATTTTGAATACACTCTAAATAGTTAATAAAAAGCTAGACCATTATTTAATAATTAAATTCCTGTCTTTAATATTCCAGATCATTGATGTTGAAATGCCTTTTGACAAAACCAAGAACCAAAGAAAGGGTTTTTGTTTTATTACTTTCGAGTCTGAGCAGGTGGTGAATGAACTGCTAAAGACTCCTAAACAGACGATTGGTGGCAAGGAGGTAAGATTATGGAGATCATTAGATAGCTAACTTCACTATTTTTTGAAACTATAAGAATATTAAAAGCTTACATTTCCCTATTCAGGTTTAAATAATTAGTGACTATGTAAATGTGGTTATCCCCTTTCAGTAAACAGTGTCAGCAATTTGGGCATACAACTTATAGGGATGTTAATATGTACAAATAATTTTGAAATATTCGACTGATAAAACTGTACAAAGTATTGACTTGAAGTTTACTTTCTATTATTTCTGAGATATGATTTTATTTATCTTGTGATAAATAATTATCAGTGGATTAGGCTGTCAAGGGTGGATGCATTGACAATACAATTGATTTAAAAATTCTAAAATCATACCTTTTTTTTTTAATACTTTACATATTTTCTCTTCATAATAAATATTTAGTTGCACTATATGAAGTGAAATATGATTAATATTCACTGATGTACATACTTTCATCTCTGAGGGGAGACCTGTGCCCAACAGTGGGACAATAATGGGTTGCTGATGATGATGATTAACTAATATATTCATTTTGAATACACATGGAACATTGTAAGGATCAAAATTTATTATCATTGTAAAGCAGGGGATTACAACTTATGAAGGGTACTGTGATATACATATGCAAAAAAAAACCAGTTAGTATAGGTAGAGTAAAGTGATATGCATATATGATTTTTCCATACGAAGGTCTCTAACATTGTTAAATGATCGAACTTCGGTCAGCTAGCCCAGCCAGCCAGGTCATTGATATTAGTCAAATAAAATATAGAAACTTTTCTATAGTACAAGTTATCCATTCTGTGGTGTAAAAATTACGAATGATTTCTAGGTGGATGTGAAGAGAGCTACGCCGAAGCCCGACGGCCCCGGCGGCATGGGCGGACGCGGCGGGCGCGGCGGCAGGGGCGCGCGCGGAGGG
>DWKW01002275.1:0-11258 GCA_018250115.1 Doberes anticus
AGGTCACCACGGCGACATGGCTCTAATTAGAAAGATCAAAGGAGAAAAGATAGCTCTGAAAGAAGTAGACCAGTATCGCCAAAAAAACAGGTACGAAGGGATGCTAGTGGTGACAGGCACAGAAAAAGATCAGCAAGTCGAGATCGTGACAGAGGACGCGATCATAAAGACAGATCGTTGGAAAGAAGGAAAGAGGAAAAGGATAGACATGATAGGAAGGATAGGGGCCGTGAAAGAAATAAAGATGGAAAAAGAGAAGAAGTTAAGAGACGAGGTAGAGATCGCGGTTTGGGAGGACGAGGTGGTACAGATAAGGGTTTAGAAAAACCAAATAAACCTATGGAAAGACTTCTACCTCGTCCAGAAGAACGACTTGCTGCACTCGCTGCTATTTCGAATAGAGCACTGGAAACTGATAAGAATTCGCCTAATTCTAAGGACAGACAGGATACTCATTCTGAACGAGGTGGTCGTAATATTGATCGGCTTGAAAGAGATAGATCTACCAAGAGAGACAGGATGGATAGTTTAGACAGAGATCAAGGTGATTATGATATGAATATAGACCGACAATATGATCATGGACATAATATGGAGCTTTATGACAGAATGGATGATCGCTATGATGGTGTCTCGAGAGACGATGACAGATCACCTGGTTACATGCAGGGAAGGGAACGTCACTATGATCCAGGCTATGATCCAAGAGGACCATATCCTGAAGATGATGATAGAATGTATGGTGAGGGCATGGCTGATCATCGAGGTGTAGATATAGGTAAAGTACAAATGTGCTAAATTGTGTCATTCGGTTTGATGGCGTACGGTTTCTATTTAGTTAATTTATGTGTTCTGTTTAAGGTTATGACGACCGTCGCGCGCACCGTGACCGTTCATGGGAGGGTCGATGTGGTTCTATGGATCGTGAACGTGGCTATCTGCACCCACATAAAGAATGGGACAATGAAGATTATCGAGGTGCAGGAGATTGGGGTAGAGAAAGACATTGGCCAATGCATGATCAGGTATGGTCAAAAAAAGAAAATTACAGTTTGTATGTACAGCTTACGTGAAAATCTACTTAATTTTCATGAGATTTTACCGAGAAAATGCATAGAGAATTGTTTTTTATGGTAACTCAGGCTAACTTAGACGAATCAAGAAAACATTTTCTTTATTTATGCAATCTGTAGCAATGTAAGCTAATGATTACATGGAGAAACTTAATGCCTTATGGCGTTCTTTACGAAAATTAACATGTTTTTTACGATGTTTTAATGTCGTGCTAATATTTTTATTTTAATATAATAATATCATCTTTGGTAAACTATATAATATGAACTACGAGAAAAGCTTTATCTTGTTTATTCTATTTTACTCTTTGCTTTAGGTCAGTTTATATTTTCAAAAATTGTACCAGAATGAATCAATTGACTATCGCAAAAGAAGCCATCAAAAATCCTGTTTCATCCTCTCCCACATTTTCCTTGGCTGTCCTTGCCCTCATATTGGTATGCTTTCTATTAAAATTATTTCTTTCGAAATTATAAAGTAAATAAAACATAGTCCGAAACTATTTTTTTTGTATATCTTTATCTATGTCGAATTCATCATTTTTTCAACAATATCGTATCCAAACAGTACAACTACAGAAATTGGATCTTCATCCATACAAAATAAGAAATGAATTTCTCCACTGTCTATTATTATTAACGACCCGTATGGCTCCGTGGTCAACGTGCGGTCTGTCGGTCTGGGTTCGATTCCCAGCGGGGCAGAAATTTGAACGATGTTTATATTTCTACATCTGTTTGTTCTATTCTTAATTCTTTGTCCAAGGCACCCACGACACAGTTTAAATCTTACTGTGGGGCTGTGAGTGTGAAACATTATTTATTTATTATTATTAGCCTATTGAAAAAGTGATATCCCAGTGTGGTTTGAATTTTCCAATTTGGGTTTGAATCCTGCTTCTCTTTTTCATTTGAAGTCATGTGCATAGTAGAAAGTAAGTACCAGATGGTTGGACTTTAAAGGAATTTACATATTAAATTTCTGAGAGGAAATCCCTAATTTTTTAGTGGGATAGTCACTGGTTGTTTGTTGATGGAGAATAATTGGTTAAAGTGTAATATTATCTGAACTATTAGATGAACGAGTGGGGCGACAAGGATCCAGATACGGAAGGCTGGCATCACCGCGGACATCACCCTCGTGGTCGAATGCATGGTTAGTTGTTATAGTACAATTCGGTGGTGGTAGTCTTATGTCGGAGGCTCGCCTGCGGCGGCACCACTGCTACGTCTATTACTGTCGTGAATCAGCAGTGTGAGAACTGCTTCGGTTTGAAGGGTATAGTTAGGCAGACGACACTGGACGCGAGGCATTCCAACGTAGTCCTCGGGCAACGCATCCACACACCACCTCAGGTGTGGATGTACATAGGCTGCAGGGACCACTTATCATCAGGCGGCCTGCATGCTCGTTTGCTATTCTGCTAATATAAAAAAAACAATACAAAAATCTTCAATTGACTTCCATGGTCCTTCCAATATAAAGAGTTCAAAACATGCAAACTAATTAAGTCGTGAGATTTTTAAATGATGGCCATCATTGAACCATTTATTAACTGCTTAGCTTCTTCCGTTTTAGACGATTACGCCCGTGGTGTTAGAATGGATCATGCCAGAAATGATAATAAACGCCGTGCTCCAAGGAACGAGCCAGAACCAAGTGCTAAAGAACCAGCTCCAGTCCCACAACCAGTTACTGCTCCACCTGAGGAAACAGAAGCAGATGACAAGCCAATACCTGACGATCTTAGTGAAATCAGCGATGACCCTGATGATATCCTAGAAAGAGACGATGTAAGTATTAAGATAAATTTCTTAGCCAAAAATGTGTGTCTACATTCTTCAATACGTTTTATTTAATGATATGGTTTTATATGGAGGTACCTCAAATACTAATGATTTTCAAATCCCGCACCTCTAATTTTTCGAAATGATTGTTAACAATTATTTCATAACGTTAAACTTTTTAGATGATTGAGCAAAATGCTGATGATGATAGTCAACCAGCTCAGACAGCTGAAGAAACCACGAAACCAGAGGCCGTAGAAAAGGAATCTATACAGGTAATTCATGTATGAGATAATCATAGATTGTATTAAAATACCCCCACATCACGATTCCTTGTCTTGAGGGTGCCATTGACTCACACAGAAATAAGTACACAAATACCCAAACCAGGTAAAGATATCTAAATTCATCATACAAATTTCTACCCCGCTGGGGATCGAACCCAGGACCCTCCGAAAGACCGCATGTTTACCACTGCGCCACATGTATCGTAAAAATGTAAAGAGCGGTAAAGTTGTATCATATTGTAGTGTACCTATTTGCTGCTCGGTTGCTGCTAGTAATGACGTGTAGGTGGCATGATTATTACATATAACAACATTTAAAACTCCCGCCCGATGTACAGATAACACTTTTTACTGATAAGGATAAGACTATTGCTAATTTTATAGATCAACGAAAAGTTAGGTTTTGACAAGTAGGCTTGCAAATATTAAAATATGTGTATTGATTAATTGCTTAATTTTTTACATGTCCATGGGACCGAAGACCATGGTTTTTAACCTTAATTTCAACTTGATACTGTACTCCTTCCTGAGAAAAAGACATATAAAAATATGATGCTATTAAGGTTATTATTTAGGTTAACAGTTTTTACTAGATTGTGGTACGAAACCTTAATAACCATTTCAATTATAATAGTTCCAACAACCTTATTAATTTCTTATCAATATCAGTCAGTTTCCTATCAATTACTTACAACTTCTTATTTAAAATTTTATTAAACATAAGAAGTGACACAAGATATTCTACTTAGGAGAGTTGGTCTACACTTATAAATATACAGTACAACTTAACTCTTCTTTCCATTTTAATTAGCTCTATGAAGATAATTTTCTAAAATATATATCAAAAGGAATGACAACGCAATAATATAAAATATCGCATTTTATTTTAAGGACACAAGTGGTGCTGGTGAAGAAAAAGAGTCTCAAGAGGGCAAAGATGATGAAGATGCTAATTTAGACTTTGAAGAAATATCTGATGGAGAATTGGAGGAGGAACGAACTAGAGGTATGAGCTTATCAATCAGTGTAAACTAGGGCAGATTAATATTATTAATTTTTATGCTGCACATTTAGAACCCCACACTAGACAACACCCATAGACAAGAATACATTCACCCAGACAAGAAACAGAACTCTAAATTAATCACTATAATTTCATTTTCATTGGGAATCAAACACAGAAACCAATTAATAACAGACCATCTTGTTAACCACTGTGCCATTTGCGACGTCCAGATTTAGTATTTTAATACATTTAAATAATAATTATAAAAATCGTTTATTTGTCTCACTTCAACAGATAACACTGTTGCTTTACTGAACAGATTGTATTAACATCCAAACAATTGAGAACAATAAACAGTTTGGAAACAATATAAACATAATAGATATACATATTTTGGTGAAGTGGTCACCATGCTGATCAGATGTTCAAAGTCTCACTCTAGGATGCTATGAGTGTGAAGCTTTATTTATTTTATAATAGCAAGCTACTATGTCTATTTAGTATAGATACAGTGGGTATAAAATTGTAACGAACCATGTCTACACATAAAAAATATTTTGGATAATCTAATAGATAATGACTGTCTCTGAACATTGCCAGTGACACAAAAGCTACTGAATGATAATAAGGCTTATTTACAGCCATAAGTTGGAACACAAATGAAAGAGTAGAACCAGAGGTAGAGCTTGACTTCTTTGTATGTTGCACAGTCATGTACTTGTGAGGTGCTGACATGGATGGACTGAGGTCTATTTACCAATAAATGAGTGAAGTGTGAAGCTTTATTTATTTCTCTTATGATTTGCTATGCTTCTCGAGGAATTGTTGTTTGCTCAGCAATTTTCGGGAATAATCTTATCTTTCTCTATTCACAAATTGATAACTTTATCTAAATCCTTTTCCTAATATGGTTTAATTGTGGCACAAACATAAACTCACGCCTGTCTCCCACTAGGGTAGGCAGAGAGCAAAGACCGCCAAATGTTATGGTTCATACATATTTCTTTCGCTTCTTTAATTGTCATCAATCTTTTCATGCATGCTTTACTCGAAATTTGGCCTTTCATCATTAGGTCCTTGTACGTACGTCTAGAACGTCCCGTTCACCGTATTAATACTACGTAATATTGCCAAGTTAAGAAGGAAAATATGTGGTTTCTTTTAAGTATCAATAATTTAATCAAGAATTATTATTTTAGCTGGTCTTGGAGATGCTTTAGGGGTAGACTGGGCAAGCTTAGTTGCAGATGTGCGGCGTAGAGAACAAACCGCATCTACTGGCGATGCTCGAGATCGGTGGCGCCCTGAAAGAGTCTTAGCTTGCCTTGGTCTGTCCTTAGATATGGCTGGAAAAGACACTGTCCAAAATATACTATGTAAGAATATGGAAACAACTAAAAACAACAAAATATCAGATGCATTGACTGAACAAGTTAATGGAGATAAATCTGTAATGACCAACGGCAAGTGTGAAGGGGAGAAACACGAAGTACAGAAAACAACGATTCAGCCTGATATAAATGATATGCATCCAATAGCAGCTATTCAGGTAATAGTCACCTGGTAAAATATTTTATTTTTCTGAAGAGTACATATTTAAGGAACTTTGAAACCTATAAAAGAAATCATTCTTTTCAATTAGATTTATTTTTATTGCAGGTAGCAATTAATAAAAGGAAGCGTCAGCGAGCAGTGTTATTTGGAACTGGCTGTGAAATTACTAGAGGTCTAAGTGCAAGACGGGATTTGGCATTACGGCGATATTTATGCAATCTACCTCCATCAGAAAGGAGTGGACAATCTCGTGTTGCACCACAAACTTCAATATTCCATACTGTTAGAGCATTGCTTATGCAAGTACCAGCATCAGGCTAAGACATTAGTCATTTCATGTACTGGTGGTAATGTGTAAAATTCGAAACTGTGTCTTATGGAATGACATTTTGGGTTTATAAAACTTGACAAAAATAGTGATGATAATGTTTATTTATCTTATCAATTAAAGGGATTTATTACTATGAGTTGACTGTAATTTTTTGAAAATGTTTTTGTTTAACCAAAAACACTTTGTTCTTACATTCTGCCTAATAAAAATTGGTAATATAAAGATTCAATCAACATTGGTTTTCATAATTTCATTTATTTCAGGTATATACAAAATATGCATTTTATAATATACAGAAATAATATGTTTCAATTTGATAGTAGAAATGAGACATCAGCAAAAACTGGATATTCAGTTTTATTTTCTCCTCTGAAATAAAGTTGAAACGTAAGTTTCTAATTTATGCAGTAGTTACTTAGGAATAGTATATACATATTTTTCCATATTATCACTTACTTCCTGAAAAGAACTGCTCCAGACACTCCTTTTAAAATTAAAGCATCGCCATTAACATGTAAAATGCATCCTTCTCTCAAGCCTAAAACATCATTTGCATGAGACATTTCCAAATATTCACAAATTCTTTGATCTCGAGTTTCTCCTTTATGTGTTTCACTCTCAGTTGTATCTATGTAATGTGGGTTTATATTGAATGGGATTATACCAATTGCATCAAAGGTAGGTGGGAAAATTATTGGCATATCATTAGTAGTGTGGATACTCTTTGTTGCCACATTGGTTCCAGCACTGCTTCCAATGTATAACAAATTGCCTGATTTAACTCGTTCTTGTATAAGCTTTACTAAATTTTTTGAATAAAGACGGGTTAACAGCAAAAAAGTGTTTCCTCCTCCGACAAATATAGCTTTTGCAGAACTCACTGCACTTGCTGGTTCTGGGTAAGTGTGAAGACCAGTCACTGAAATTCCCCACTGGGTGATTACGTCTTGTACTTTCGCAGTGTAACCATCAAAATCATTTTGAGCATATGGTACAAATATCAGTTCTTTGACACCATTTCTGTAAAATTTGTTTATTAGTAAAAAAATTTTTTTTTAGTTAGCGTCTTAAAAACGACATAAATAAAGACAATCATTATTATGTACAGTGCTTATTTATTGCATTATTAAAAAGTAAATAATCTTACATACTTTCTTAAAAGGGCAACTATTTCTTCTTTTGCAAATTCCAACATAGAATATCCATGGCAATTCGATGATGATAGTAACAATGCTTGACGTTGCGGATTGTGTGACATTTTCTTAAATGTCTTTATACTCTGAATATTCTTTATGGTAACAGAGAGACTGCTGGACAAATACTGTGACGGCAGATATAATAATTGATGTAAATACCGCATTGATAATTACATTCTTATCTATCTAGTATCTATAATAAAGTTATCAGGACCTCAATTAGGTAATCGATATGACAGAAAGCAACCGATAACAAATACTAACTCCAATAGCTAAAATTCTGCTACGTTTGATTGTCAATTTATTTTACTTGGGATGTCCGTTTTGGATTCGATTAAATTGAAAATCAAGATTCCAATTTAAGATTTTTTGCATCGATTTTTACAAGTCCAAATTGATCCGTGAAAGATCAGTTGAAACAGAGTATTCAGTATATGTATATGAAACAGAGAAAACCCTATTTCCTTTATTTTTTTGTTATATTCGCGACGTTCATAAATTAAGAACACTGTTTTTTGTTTTTTTAAGTAACAAATTTTAGACTGAAGTGTAATAAAAAAATTACACTTCATTCATTCATTAAGTACAATTCGTGAAATAACTTATAATTATTATTATATACGGAAGTAATTACATATACTAGTGATCGCCAGTTGGTCGAATTTCAACCGTAATTCATAAAATATAACAAACTCTTTTTTACTTTCACAATACTTCTCATACACTCCACAGACTATTGAAAAGTTAATATTGGAAATCGCACAAAATTCCCAATCGTGTTGTCATTCGGTCAATCTGACATTTCAAATTTCAGTGGTGAAGATCCCTACTCTGAGAGACTGGTGGTTAGATTATGTTTTTAGCATTAATCAAATGTATTTCTTATGAATTATTGTATAAAAATATTTGCTTTCTATACTCATCAATATAAACTTTAACTATGCCATATTTCGTCCGGGGTTATCTAACACAAAAAAATAAATAAGCGGGTTCGACTTAAATAGACTTAACTGTCAAAGTTAAACACCAGAAACAAACAGATGATAGATGTGTCATGTGTGCCCTCCATGTTCCACTAGGTGCTCAAAACGTTGCAATTGTAACCAACGATCATCTGGTACTTTGTACCGACGCGACGATATGAATGTAAATTAAACTGAATGGAGTGAATGGAATCTTTACTCAATAAATTTTTAAGATAACTAATAAAATAACAACTTTTAAATGAAATTAGGGTTTATTTAGTGACATATCTCCAGGAAGTGTAATACATTTATTTAATTGCTTCTGTAATATTTCGATGTTTGTTAATTAGAACAACAAAATTTATCTTTGGTCGCAAAATACGCTTTTGTTTCGTGAATCACTTCTTCATTGGAACTAAATCTCTTTCAATGGAATGTTTAGGTCCGGAGATTATAGCGGATAGGAAAGCAATGCAAAGTTTCAATTCATTCATTTATACTATTGTTGCGATTGACAAGATAATGCACCTTGAATATAATGATCATTACAACTAATATTTGAGATGTTTTCAATTCACACATCAATTTTTCATTACTATCGATACATAAAATACTGTCCGCGCCTCAAAACCATAACAATCGGCAATTGAGTTTTTGGTCGCTTAGGACATTTTTCACACTTTGCTAATCACTCAGTTGACTGCCTATTTGACTCTGGATGTACACTACGGATGTACTTACCGGATCCACGTTTCTTCCATTGTCATATACCGAATGAAAAAATTCCTTTATGTTGTGCCGCAACGGCTGCAAACAGTGCTCTGTATAGTCAATGCTATTGTTTTTCATTCGTTCCGTGAGAAAATACGGTACGGTACAACAGAGTGCTCTCATGCAAAATAATGAATACATTTTGTACCTACATCTTTAGGCTATAAGCTATATATCATGTTGTATATATCCTGCAACTTTAATTTCCATCCATCCATCCATCGGCCTTTAGAGGTCCACTGCTGGACATAGGCCTCCCCCAATTGGCACCACTCCGTCCGGTCCTGCGCCTTCTGAATCATTTTACCGAAATCGCTAAAATAAGACGCTCTCTAAAGCCATCGTCACTGTTTCCTAACAGACGTGATTAATGTTCATAAGACAAGGGGCTCGATGTCGTTATATTCAACACGACAGCTTTATAGCGACTGTCGTTCACCTCACTCGTTCAGTACCTCACTCGTTCAGTCACTCATTTCCCTCATTCACTCGTTTAGGATTTCGTTTTCAGAGAACATCTACTTACCTATCTAAAATGTTCATTTGTAACTCTAAATTTATGGACATTTAAATCGGTCGTTAGGGGTAGTTTTAAAGTTTATTATTTAGTCGATTTATGGAAGTTTTGTCGTTACGAGTATTTAGGTGCTGTTGAAAGATTTAAGATAATCCCGACAGTAAAGCACTGTGATTTTTTTTTAGACTAAACTAAGACAGGATCTAAAGCAGCATACACGATCACCGTCAACCCATTATCGTCCCAATACTGGACGTGGGTCTCTCAGAGATGAGAGGGCTTAGGCCAAAGTCCAGGTCCAGGATTGGACTTCATATAATTATAAACGCTATATAACGTGAAGGACTCTTAGGTGTGCAGGTTTCCACACGATGTTTTCCTTCACCGCACAAACGAGTCATAATTAATTTCTAATATGCACACAATTTTCGAAAATTGCCGGTCTGTAGCGGAGGTCCACATCCTTAAAAATGCTCACTCACTTTACAGATCCATAATCTCTCAGATATGACTGCATGCGACGACGTACATGGCGCCGCGGTCAACAGGCGGGTCTGCCGTTCGCAATGTCCTGGACTCGATTCCCAGAAGGGCAGAGACCGTACCGGGTCATTGTGTGTCAATGGCATCCACGACACAGGAATTATTTATTTCTGTGCTTTTAATAACATGAAGTACTTTTAGGTACGCAGTTAACCTCGCGATATTTTCCTTCATCGTTGAAACGAGTGATTATTCAAATCTAATACGCACATAATTTCCGATATATTCTTATGCTTGCCGGTTTCACCCGATGCCTTTACAACTAGGCTATGACAAGTGACAGATCTATAATACGAGTATATCATTTAAACATCTCAGAAATCGCTGCTAGCGCCATCTCCGTAATGCAAAACTTTATTTTTACGCCGAGGGTATCTTTCGAAGTTTCTTTGTAGCAACTCGGCGAAGAAGTTGGATGTGAAACTATTATCCTGTTGAATCTCCATAATTGCGTTTATTCGCCTCGAGCCTTTCTGAGTTAGCGGGACAGTACATCTGGCGAGTTACTCACACTTTCTCCTTGGTACGGAAGTTTCCTTGTCGGTCTAGTGACGCAGAGAGATTTAATAAATTTGTGATTTGGGCTAACCGCCTCGTGTTGCACTGTTCAATAGCTTATTAATTTATTAGCGATAAGCGAAGTGGCGTTCATAGCAATGCAGTGATATTAATTTTAACTTTAACGTTAAACGAGCATGCCACCTGATGTTGTGATCACTGCAGCCCATGGACATCCACATCCTACAGCAACAAGGACCGAACACGTATCTGTAGTGGATGCGTTGTTAATCTTGACGATTAAGTTGAAATGCCTCCTGTCCAGTGTTTACTGCTTAATCACTCTTCAAACCAAAACGCACAGTGCCGACACTGCTGCGTTATCACAGAAAAAGTTACAGTGGCGGTGTCGCTGCAGCCTAGCCTTCGACATAAGGATCTCATCATTTTTTTTTTACCTTTCAATAGGCTTGCGTTTGGCTGCAATCTCACCTGATGTTAAGTGGGATGCAGTCTAGGATGTAGCACGCTTGCCTAGAAAATACCTATTCACTCTTGCTGTGAATAATTCCAAATTGTAAAAATCGGGAAAAATTGCCGAAGTGAAGGTCCACTCTTTGGCGGTACACAGCAAAACGAGTTACTGAAACGCTTCGCTTCAGAGGAACTTCGACGAGATAGGGATGGTAACCCGCGGTACGTCTTGATGTTCGATGATGGAAGGGAGCC
>DWKW01002276.1:0-11256 GCA_018250115.1 Doberes anticus
CAGACACCAGCACACAAACACCCAGACCAGGATCAGAAATCTAAATTCATCATTAAAATTTCTGCCCCGCTGAGAATTGAACCCAGAACCCTCCTAACGGCGGACCGCACGTTGACCACGGCGCCATACGGGTAGTCAAAATAATAATAAGGAAATCGGTAGCGCAAAGATTATTAATTTTGAGCGGGCATGTTACGTGGAAGGTATTCACGAAGGATCCATTGAGTCGCCGAGAAAGCCTTTTAAAAGATCGCAGAATGGGAATTCTGAATGCGTTAGCAATTTCCAACGCAGCTTCAAACACCGGAACGAATCTGTAGACCTACCGCAAGTAAGATTTCAAGAAACAAATTTCGCATTTTATTTGAAAAAAATATATTTAAATTTCTATTTAAAAATAAAGTGTCTTTATAATCAATAGGATACAAAGTTTACTTTATTCAAAGGTATTTTATTTAATTTTTTTTTAACATATAGAATTTATTTTTACTTTATCACTTCGCACAGTTTCAATATCACAAAAACGATATACTTGAAACGGTCAGCGACTGATTCAAAAGTTACAAACGATCGTCAATCATAAATTTGATTAAATAATTGGCGAATGAACGCTTGTTCACATAAAACTTATACCCATCTCTAAACCGATGTTAGCCTAACATTACCAACAAGGGCATTAAACCCATGCAAAACAACCTTTGAACCCCTAATTAGGTGTATTTTCATTTCTCTAAGTGTATGTAATAATCCGACTAATTGGAACCATTCTCCGAAAAGAATTTCGTAAGTACCTACAGGAAAGTGGAGCGTTAGGTCGTCGTTTCACCACGACCTGACGAAGAGGATTGGATATAGCGTGGATGTTGATAAAATGAGTTTTTTTTGTTTCAATTAGTTACAAATATTATTCCAATTACCCTATGGCTATAGCCGGGTAATAAGCACGTGACAGCTAATTGTGTATCACAGTGGTTGATAGTGGATAGTAGTTGATACTACTGCTATTTGCTAACAGACTTAGTTTTTTTTTAAAACGATAACAAAGTTCTAAGTATTTTTTTATTTGTCGTTACTTCTACTTCTATGTCCATATCTTATATTAAAAACCAACGGTTCCGAGTTTAGTCTCGTTTAGTAAATTTGATATCTCTGCAATTACAAAAACATACATGTTTTAGTAGTGTACAAGTACAAGTACGAGTATTGATAGCCTAGTGGTTAAGAATCTGGACATCCCGCTCCGGTGGATCGGGGTTCAAATAGAAATATATTATCATTTGTTTTAACAGTGATGGAAAATATCATGAAGAAAACTGTATGCCTAAGGATTCTCCATAATTTTCTCAAAGACATGCGATATCCATCAATGCATGCGATATCCACCAATGCGCTGACCAAGTGGTCAGCGTTGTAGACTATGGCGTAAACCCTCGTCTCTGAGAGGACACCCGTGCCAATATTGTAAGATTATTATGAGTTGATAGTAACATATTTTAGTAAGAATCGTTTATCGCCTACAATTGTCTCATTCTCAGTAAGAAAACTTGCACAGAAGATAGGAGAAAACAAGTAGTAGCAGATCGTATTATATTACCCGTATGAGTATTTCATTTCCTTCCTATTAACGAGTTTATTTGCGGTTTTCCAAATTATTATTAAATTAAGAATATAAAAGATTAGTTAGTTAACTTTAGGAATTATGCTTTTGAATATATTCTAATGGAATAGCAATAACTATCCTATAGCAATAGTACTATCTGAGGTCGTATGTTGCTACTCTTGAGGCCTAAGTTGGAATGCCACTTCTTGAATGTCTTCTGCCTACCCACACAATTTTACCAGTCCCTCTAAAGTCAAACCTCAAAGCTAAAATTGTGGTTTAAAAAATCCCCTTCAATAGTTCCTCTATACCGGGGACCATCTTCAGTTGTATAAAATTGTGCAATTGAAGATGATATCTGTCGATTGTACCATATAACACAAATAAAAGTGTCTCAAAGTCAAAGGGGCCTCTATGTATTGGACCTGTGTCCCCACGTAGGCTTTCCAAATGACCGAGCCAATAACATCTTGTACCTGTGATTTAAAAAGAGATACAAATAATAATAACAATAAAGACGTAGAATTTTGGTACAGGTGTTTTCTGTTTTAGAGGGTTTTGAAAAGTAGGATTATAATTGTAAAATACTTCAAATCTTTCTTCTTTCTCTTTTTCATTGTTCAAACTAAATCTTTATGATTTAGTTAGGCACCAACATTCAAATGAATTGCCACTTGTTTTCTATTGGTAGTTATTAGTTAGTATCGGTCGTTAGAAAACAACATTTTCGATTTAAGTCGTTTTGTCTCACTTCAATAAATCACAATCATTTTCATTTACATCGAAATATTCGTTGACTGTTGTTGAAACTAGGTCGACATTTCTGACATGAATTTGTACACAACCATCTTCAAACTAATTTAGCTTTCTTTTAATTTCAATTTGTTTATTTGCAAGATAAGGTATTAACAAATTACAAATAATATGCAAAGAACTCTTATCTTAACCCATAGGGTATGCAAAATGGTCACATTCATTTCTATATCAGTTATATTCTAATTTCTGTTTAATCTGACGGTTATTATATAAGTAACTATATAAAAAAACGTACACAGGTATAAGCTATATAAAAGCTACGTGATTGACGAAATTTAATTAGCTAATATTCGTATCGTAGTAATATCGTAGATCACTACATCAAAGCCTTTGCCTTTGTAGAAATGGGATTACTTGGAAGCGTTTGCCACTTGGCTGTTGCCTCTGGCCTCAGGTCATGTCAGACAATTACATTACCAATGTAATTGTCTGACAGGTTACTATACGGCGCGACGACCCGTATGGCGCCGTGGTCAACATGCGGTTTGCCGTTCGATGAATTCGTGGTTCGATTCCAAGCTGGGCAAAAATTTGAATAATGAATTTAGATTTCAGTACTTGGTCTGGGTTTTCGTTTGCTTGTGCCTGTGTGTGTCCATGGAACCTACGACAGAGGGAATCCTAGTGCCCCACACTATGAGTGTGAAACGTTGTTTATTATTTACTGTATTTACGTCGCTTGAGATACTGAGTCAGAGGTGTCACTGACGTACGATGAAGCCAAAATGTCGACGCAGGTCATGTTCCATAACAGGGAACACTTACATTTCACGGTACTAAAGTTATCCCATCAGATCTCTTGCCATCGCTTGCTTCAGCAAAGACCATCGTAGCTGCAATATCACCTTTCACCATTATTCACCTTTCCACTACACCACTAGGCGAAGATCGAGGTTCCATCCCCACCGTCTTGTGGCAGTCCTCTATGGTCCGATTTAAACGTTAGTTTTTACCACGTACGTGCAAGCCATGGAATGATTTTCCTCCTGAGGCATTTTCGGAGCGTTATGACATAAGGTTCTTCAAAACAGGTGCTGAAAGAGCTCTCCTTGAAACCAAGCAACGCATTGGCAGCTCTAGTGTTGCTCGTGTCTATAGGCGACGGTGACCACTTACTATCAGTTTTCCCGTCTGCCTGTTTACTTAGGTTTAGTAAAAGAAAATTAAAAAAAACGAAGGCAATAGCCCTGTCGATACATAAGTATAACACACGATACATATTTCTTCATAGTACCGGAACATGCATTGATTAGTTAATGTGATCACGAAGCCCTATTGTTTTGACTACTATAATGTTAAACACGCTTGTACTGAGCATCATACTCAATACAATCGTGGTATACATTATTACATAAACGATGCATCTATTAGTAGGTTATCATTAGATTTGATACACCTATTTTTGCTTTAAAGCAGAAGTGTGAGCACTGCTGTGTTTCGGTTTGATGGATATGGTTAGGCAGAACGTGGCATTCCAACTCTTAGATCTCAAGAGTAGCAACGCATTCACGTACGACCTTAACTAGATCTTCGGACCCATCTGAAGTCGGATTCGGGTGCCAGGTGGCCTGCTTGCTTGTTTGCCTTTTAAATTATTTTTTTTTTGTTTATTTTTTTTAATGGTAATTGAATAGCAAACGAGCATGCAGGACACCTGATGTTAAGTGTTTAACTGCAGCCCATGGACATCAACATCAAACCTCAACTGAGAAGGAAGTCCTATCTGAGGACGTATGTGGATGCGTTGCTACTCAGGAGGACTACGTTGGAATGCCTCTTGTCTGGTGTCTTCTGCCTAACCGCCCTTCAAACTGAAACACAGCACTTCTCACACTGCTGCTTTACAGTAGAAATTAAAATACTAAATATATGCCGAATGCTCCTGATATAATATGTCCAATATTATTTAACATCAGAAATTAATGTTCTTAGTAAACACATTTACAAACACATTTATTCAAAATAATAAATTGATGTTTTATACAACGCAGTTTTAGTGGGATATTAATATTTTCACTACTGATATTATTGTTTAATAATATTATTTATTGAGTCTATATTTAGTAGTATTTTAACTACTATAATTTGATATTCCTTAAACAATTTATAACTCCTTATGTACAGCCTCGTTTAATTGAAACATTTCATACAAAGTATTGTACATTTACATGTACTCATCAACTTGAAGTAACCCTTCTGTTAACTAAAGATTGTCAAAGTATTCCTTTGTTCTTCCCATAAGTATGACTCATGCAATTGCAATGTATTGCATTTATCTACCTATTTACGTATTTGTCAACTCCGTTAAATGTATAAAAAATAACGGATTTCTTAATTTTAAAAGCCTTTAATAAATATAACACAGCAGTAAGAAAACAAAAATTTCAACTGAAATATTCCAATGTTAGATCTAAAGGAGTACAACAAAAAAAACGAGAAACGTTGGATAGATATGAGTGATTTCTAAAAGTATAACGTAATAGCGTGCACACCACATATCTCGACAAAAACGGTTACAGAATATTAAATAAGACGTCAGAAACCATGAAACAGAACCTCCACTGTAAATTGAATCAGATTATTGAATAAGTGCGCTGCGACGTACGACGTAGCTTTGTCCGAGATATAGGACGACATGAAGTGGCTATTAAATTGTCCGCGCTCATGAAAACAAGCTTTCAAGTTGTTCAGTTAGCACTGTGTAATATCGTCACCAGTAAAATGTAGCTCACCGACGAGTTCTCTATTCCATTTTACTACCCATTAATTGTCCAGTTGTTGTCTTTGTTTATTTAGATTTCATTGTTAATTTCGTTTATAAGAGTACAAAGTATAGATCGTGACAATTGGATAAACAATAAGATTTAATAAAACACGAATGAAGGAACAACCTAAGTGTCTGCATTTAATTGTGACTTTTTTTTAATTTGAACTTGAAATAATTTGTCAAAATCCAAAAATTTAATAAATGATTAACTGAAAACGTAAACTCTTAATACTTCAACATTTATACACATTAATAATACCTACATCAAAAATGTAAGCTTGTTTCAACTCTGCAATACAATTATGCTAAAATCATAGGCAAGATAACAAATTTAAAGTTTCTGTTGACTAAAAGAACGCAACTAGGGGGTTGCGGTGAAGCCAATTTTAAATAAATCATAACTATGAATTTAGAAAATTGACATGTAATATACATATACTTGACCATTTTAGTTAATCTGTTTATTATTTTAGATTGATAGAGTCTTCTGTTCAAGGCTCAATAGCAGTACTTATGGTGCACCGATTTCTAACGTAAAGCGACAGTGCTGTCCTACGGATGGCTCTCAAACTGCAATAAGCCATAAAACGTCTACTACACCTTTTAAAGTATTTATTTATTAAAGTATACTATACCTTTTCTTTATTCAAACGGAATAGCAAACAAGCATACAGGCCACAAGGTGTTAAGTGCTGCAGCCCATGGACATCCAATTCAACCTCAGGTACGACGGAAGTCCCAGCTGAGGCTATTTGCGGATGCGTTGCCACTCCAGAGGGCTAAGATAGAATGCCTCCTGTCAAGAATCTTTTACCTAACTACACTCTTCAAATTGAAACATAAGAGTTCTTACACGGCTGCTTTACGGCAGAAATTGGTTCGACATATGACTCTATCACCATCAGAGACTACTTACCTGTGAGTAGTGCCGCACCACACTGCGCTTTTACATTTAAAAAATACTGAAAAGATAAAAAGTGTCATGAAACCGGTTCGTTTGAACGTAATTTGTTTGAATAAATTGGATTAAATATATTTTTTTATAGCAACAATATTTACAAAACCCAACATTACTGTTCAAGTAGATTCTATTAGTAGAAAAGTTAATCCGGTCCATTTAAAATAAAGTAATCTGCTCTAACAATCTTCAATAAGACAACGTATAGACAATATATAAAATTACTGAATTATTGCTGAAAATAAACTGAAATTCATGGGGTAGGAACTCAAACTCAAAACCATATCCAGTCTACAATGAAACTTTACAGCAGTGGTTTATGAGTAAATAATAACGTTAGGAGGCAGGTTAGCTTGCAGGACATGAGAGTTTCATGACGTATTCTGTGCGGTTGACATTTGGGACGTACCATTTAAATTTGAAAGGGATGTCGGCTTTGGGCATATATATCGTGATTTGTTAAATTATTTCTTTGTATATATACAAAGATTCCTTATAAGGAAGCCGCACTTGGCCAGCGTGGTGGACTATGTCCTAAATCCTCTCCTGATAGGAGACTCGTGCCCAGCTGTGGGTTGAACAGAGTGGGTTGAAGATGACCATAAGGAATATGAAGACTGAATTTAGTTTTAGTTTTAGTTTTGGTGTAGAGGTTTAGTTTCAATTTTAGATTTTTATGCATTTCTAATGCAGCGTTGAATTTATAGACAAGTAGATTTGAAAATATTAAATTCAAATTGTTTATATTATGTAATTGTTACTAGTCAATTCATATTTATATCCTTAAATTTCCTTGTAAATTCTAGAACCAGGCGGTTACCTGTATCGTAAGACCGTGAAATATACGGGTTCTAAATTATGTCTACATTGCAGGAAGCTACAAACTGTTGCGGCGGTCTTTCCACAGAGACGAGATACACAAATTCGTACTTATCTAATTAAAGCGCAAATATTTCTGAGACTCAGAGAAATGTGGATTTGGGTTGGTTGAATCTTCTACAAACGCTTTGTAATAAGCAAAATAATGGCCTTGTGGGCTAAATTGGATATTACAACAGTTTTTACAAATTGTAGATATAATTTTAATGTAGATAATTAATAAGATATGATTTGAATGTGCCAAAAAGTCCATAGCAATTTTAAAACCTCAACGTAACGCACTTTTTTTTACAAGACTGAGCAACACATACTAATATATATGAATTCTGTACCTACTCGATATGATTACATATACATTTAAAAAAGGGAGCGAAAAAATCCGCATACGTTATCATTCGTTTTTGTCTGTGAAAACGGAAAAAAATATGCGTTTTTACCACCAAATCAACATGAATATAAATGTACCTACTTATCACACTGTCGCCCATTTCGAATTATAATTGATATTTGCTTAAAGCATTGGAGCGTCAAGCGAGCGGCGCATTACGAAGACTAATTTTGTAGTTTCAATCTTCAAATTAATGTTGATTTTAAACCGTTGGTATTAGCATGTTCAGGTTTATATTCGAGGGAATGTATAAATGAGTAACAGTCTCACGTTCTCGCATAAGCAGTCAAAACATTACACATAGTTTACGTTATTTCCATTCTGAAAAATAACACAAGCGGTAGTAATGTATTTGTGTGGAGGAGCTATAAATATTTTCTATTGTTATAATTCCTCTTTAAAATATTTTAACGAAGTAGAAAATGAGCATCCCGTCGAGCTGGTCCAGGTTGGAATGCCTTCTGTCCAGTGTAGTCTGCCTCAGCACACCTTTCAAACTGAAATACAATAACGTGTAGCGTTGTACGAGTAGGTGGGGCTTTGACATATGACTCTAACGCTGTCGTACAGCTGGGTCTCTTCTCTGAGATGAGAAGTGTTTAGGCCATAGTACACCACGCTGGCCAAGTGTGTCTTAGTGGACTTCACATGCCTTTGAGAATATTGTGGAGAAATCATCATCGTTCATGGATGAATTGAATGATAATTGACATCCTTTACCATTACGCTACCATTGCTGAAATAACTTACTTCTAATTAAATAAATGTCATTTTTCAAAATGCTGCTTTCATATTAAGTTACTATTAACCGTACGTTAAATTTCAGTTCAAGTTAAATATAACTTATTTCCTATATGCAATTAAATACATAGTTGTATATATAGAGCATTCACAAAGTTCTTTATACTTTGTATTCGAATTGAAATTACGTCCGAACGATTTCAGAACTTCATGGAAGAAAATTACAAATCTGTAACCTCGATTTACTGATTGATTGAAATATATTTAATGAACTTCAAGATTGTTATGACTTAAGTTTGGGGTAACTTGAAACAGTTTGAATGGGTAACATTTACGCTTTGTGAAACTTCTGAGGTTGACATCAGACTTTGGCTAAATGAAGTTCAAGTGTATTTACATACGAATACGATAAAATTAAAGCACGAGGTCTTTAACCACGCAATCCTTCGCAATTTTCTCGTTTTTCCCATATATCAATACACATCTCGAAATTTCATTTTCTTTACGTCATAAAGTCGAATGTACCTGGTAGAAACATACGTACCCGAACGTCGTTTGTGCTTTGCCACAGCTCATTTGTCACGATTTGCCATTTCATTACCGTATTACCGATGAAGTTAATGTTCCTAAACCAAGTTATATAGACGTTGTGCCGTTTGCTAGTCAAATTAGGCTATGTTCGCTGTGCGTGTAATGTCCTATAGAGCGCATTGCTTTATAAGCTCATCGATGTGAATTGAACATAACACTAATATAACACAATCTTTTATTTATTTTTGATTAAATTAATCAATACGTTATACAAATGTTAAAAATTACATCTGACTTTGTGACAAGCATCGGAGCTGTTGAAATTATAATTGTAGCCAATCACGAATAAATTTTTACACAAAGACAAATTTTGAGCTATAGTTGTGTCGGTGTTACAACTATTGGCATCTATTGGCACCTTCAGAGTGCTTGCACTGTTGTGTTCAGATTTCTAGTGTGATGAGAGTAGACTTTACGAAGACACAAAAAACAGGAGGCGTTCCAACTTAGTCCTCAGAATAAGCAACTCTTACGCAGCAACGAACAACCACTGATAGGCTCCCCTTGGGCTGTAGTAACCACTTAACATCTGGTGATCCGATGCTCATTTGATGCTTGTTTAATACCTATGGAGCTTGCGCTAATCAGCAATTTTTCCGTCCGTTGCAGTGAGGCCAAAGCGTTCTTGTTCTTCCAGTCCTTTTAATGACCGATTATTGAAATAAATTTTCTTACTCATGAAACAGACCATAATCCAGGTAGCTCATTAAATTTTAATAGCGTGTATGAATAACTAGCATAACAACGTAAGCAGTGTCTCATATGCGGTGCCAATTACTAAACTAAACAGTGTAATATAACTATCTGTGTGCAATCCAAATTACAGTGTATTCAGCGTGCTTGTATTACGCTTGTGTCCCGTGCTTAATGTACAAACTTGTACCGGACCGCACTACAAATTTACTACTTGCACCCTTGAGAACGGATATTCCGGGTATGGGTCGTTATTTCATTAACCTAGATTTATATTGCAATGAAAAATTTATAGAATTTTCTCTGATGTTACGGCAATAATTTATTATCCGGTTAATAAATTCTGCCAAAAATAATATTTCGTCAAATATATATAATCTCCCTCTAAACGACAATAGTGTACACAAATACGACAATTAAACGCAGTAAATCGTTATTTGATCACATTTTCATATTAGCCACATTGTTCATAAAACTGAGGCTGAAACTAACGAACTATGACGTCGGAAATGTACATTTGCGCTTACAATATAATTATTATTTATTGTAGTGAAACAAGACAATACAAATGTTAACGACAAAGAGACGAAATACAAAAACGGCTTTACAACTAGCAAGCGATCTATACCAAACAACCTTTTGGTGGATGACAGAAGAGAAACATAATAAAAAATTAACAAAACAAATATGAGAAACAACAACAAACAAAGGAGATTTTAACACTTTTACAATGGCAAGTAAACGAAAATAAAGTATTATTTAGATCTTGATAAACGTAATAGCCATATTAATATTCTAAAATTTTTGGTTAAAAATTTATAGAAGTTTGATGGTGGCTCTACCACCTTATCTATCTTATTTCTATTTTTGCCGTAAAGCATCAATTCAAGAAATAACGGCTGGAAGGCCTAGTGGATGTCCATGGGTTGCAGTGACCACTTAACATCACTCGGTTTGAATACTCGGTAGCTATTATGTAAAATATGTACATAATATACATATATATATAAAAAACATATTGTGAGTTACATCCTCCGCATTACATAATCAACGTAGTTGATAGTAACATAACTATTGATCAGTTTTGAGTTGATCCTTTGCGAGCGACGCGTCGCTTTTACATTAGCAGTAAAAGTTAAAGTAACTGACAAATAAAATAATCAGAATAGACAAATTTTGTATAAATATGCATCATAAGGGTCTCGGCTAGCACCACTTAGTTTATAGCCCGGGGGAAAGCTACTGGCGCGTCGCCGTTCGCAACATACACCATTAATTTTAGATGACCCAACTTATACTCCTACCTCCTCTACGGCGTTTCTACGCGCCGCGTTATAGTAACATTTTCTGCCATTCTATATTAATTTCGTTACAGGTGACTTCAAGAGGTGGTAAAGTATTCAGCTTAAACCAAAGCAAAGGAACTGCTTGCTTCAGTCTAAAGAAAGAGTTTTCTCTCTGTAAATTAGTCTGTAGTGAGTAGCAGTTGGTAGTGTTTGGGTGAAAATGTCCTTAGACTGCAACTGCACCGACGGCTTCATACGAGTGAATTGCATGCTTGATTTCTACTACATAGAATGTCAAAATGACGTAAATAAGAGGGCATTGTTTTCATGTAATTTTAGTTTAAAAATCACATTTTACAGTTAACGAAAAACCCCCAATATTTTAGGCATTGCTGAGTACTATTTTTTTTTTTTTTTATATAACGTTTCACACTCATAGCCCCACAGTAGGATTTAACCTGTGTTGTGGGTGCCATGGACACACACAGAAAGAAGCAAACAAACACCCAGACCAGGTACAGAAATCTAAATTCATCA
>DWKW01002277.1:0-11251 GCA_018250115.1 Doberes anticus
GGTAGACGACGTCTTCAGCCTAATCGCAGCCTTCGAACAGAGACGCAGCGGTTTGCACACTGCTGCTTTACGGCAGAAAGGTGAGACGGCGATACCGCCGCAGGCGATTGCAACGCGTCTTATAAACGCCAATTGTGTACTGCTCTCCATTAAGTGAGTGATAGCCTAGTTGTTAAGAATCCCTACCTCCCGCCACGTAAGCCGGAGTTCGAATCCCGGCACGCACAGATAAGAAATTGCTATTTTACAATTATTTCTAGATTATGTGCGTTTGAAAAATTAATTATCACTCGCTCAAACGGTCAAGGAAAACGTAGCGAGTAAACCTACAAGCCTGAGAGTTCTACAAAATGTTCTCAAAGGTACTCCGCACATGGCCAGTGGTAGACTAAGTCCTAATTACACTCTGAGATGACCCCGTGCCGAGCAGTAGAACAACAATGGGTTGATGAAAAATATTTTTATTTAATAACGGTTGACACACATAGATCCACAGTAGGATTTAACCTGTGCCGCGGGCGCCATGGACACACACAGAAACAAACATCCAGACCGGGTACAGAAATCTAAATTCATCATTCAAATTTCCGCCCCGCCGGGAATCGAACCCGGGACCCTCCGAACGGCAGATCGCACGTTGACCACGGCGCCGTACTGGTGATGTTTCTTTCTCAGACGATTCTCATAGTGGCACGCGACGACTGAGCCACGCAGAGTAGTTGTGTGTTGTACTGCAATTGTTATCCATATAGACATTTGTTTCTGCCGTAAAGCGGCAGTGTGAGAACTGTGTTTCGATTTGAAGGGTGTGGTTAGGCAGAAAACACCGGACAAGAGGCATTCCAACTTAGAAGGCATGAGTGGCGACGCATCCACATCCGACCTCAGATACGGCTTCCGTCCTACTTGAGGATTGATGTGGATGTCCATGGGCTGCAGTGGGCTGCACGCTCGTTTGCTATTCCGTTTGAATAAAAAAAAAAAGACAGAAGTATTTTTTTTCTGAATGGCAGACCTGTATGTTGACCACTGTCCATACGAGTCTACAAGATTTTTATTTTTTTATTCAAACGGAATAGGAAACGAGCATGTACGCCACGACACATGATGTTAAGTGGTCACTGCAGCCCATGGACATCCATATCAAACTTCAACTAGGACGGAAGTCCTGTCTGAGGTTGTATGTGGATGCGTTGTTACTCCTGAGGACTAAGCTGTAATGCCTCTTATCCAGTGTCTTCTGCCTAACCACATCCTTCAAACCGAAACACAGCAGTCCTTACAGTGCTGCGTTACGGCAGAAATAGGTGAGCGGTGGTGCCGCCGCAGTAACTTAGTTAGTTAGTAATTTAGTTTCGATAGTTGAATACGCGGTCCCGCTCGACGTCGCGTGGCGCGGAACACTGTGAGAATTGCGTAAAACCTACTCAGCCGTTCATGCGTGACGAACAGACATATAGACAAACGAACATTCTCTAAAAAAAAATACGTTCAGTAACCACTAATTCTAAATATAAATTAGTTTTTCAAAAATACACTCAATTAACAGACTCGTTCCAATTTTGTAACAGTGTGGGTTATTCGCTTCGGCTTCGAGAATAAATATCTATAAAAAGCTTAAATTCACTGAAATAGATATCCGTGATCGAGTACCAATTTTTTGTTTCCTTAATTGCGAACAACTTTTTTCTTATCAACACCTCGCCGGTAACAAACAAGATCGCAAAAACTTCAATTTTAACGAGAATATTTCACTCCATCAACCGATACAGGAAACTCACCTGGTATTCGTGTATATCCATTTATTTGCAAAAAAAAAGAAAACTAAACAATCATTAGCTAAAACATAAATATTCAAAACTCTAACTTAATTAATTCTAATTATATTTATTGCACAAAAATCAGACTGTCCACTAAGTGGTATATTGCACTGGATTTACAAAAAAAAAATATCAGGTACTTAAGGCATAACGTCGCGAAAAAGTCACATTGTCTGTGATTATTAAAAAAAAAAAAACAACTGTCAACGTCAAATAGCGCGCCTTTTTTTCGCCTCCGCCATGGTTAGACTCGCGTTCGCAACACCGCGGTCTCGTATTCACTGGCGAGTACCGTACGAACACCAGTCTACGTAGTGAAAAAAAATAAACTTAAATCAAAGTTACTTGCGAATGGGAAAGTTCGTACGGATGTATGTTTGTCCGTTGATATATATCGTAAGTCATGGATAAATATCTATTTTTATATACGACAGCCTGGATCGCAAAATAATACAAAAGTCTATTAAATAATGAACCCGGCCAAACTAATTAACACAGGCGCCCTGGTCAACGTTCGGTCTGCCGTCCGGATTGTTCTGGGTTCGATTCACAGGTGGGCATAAATATGTTGAATTTAGATTTCTGTACCTGGTCTGGGTGTTTTTGTGCTTGTTTCTATGTGTGTCCATGGCACCGACGACACATGTTAAATCCTGAGGTGCTATGAGTGTGAAACGTTATTATTATTTATTATAAACAGTCAAGAAAATAAACTAAAAATGACACGATTCTCGAAATGTAAAGAATTTACTTTACATTTTAAACTATACGTACTTAAGATTACTCTAAAACGTCAATAAGTCGTATAGTTTAGCGAAACGAGTTGTAGTACAGGACATAATGTAAAGAAAAATGCTAAAAGAAAAACGTTAAAACTCAAGAATCGATAGTTCTCGATAAAAATCGATAATTCCGATTAAGCTCATGACGATCATCATAATAATATACTAAGTTTACAGAAACGACGAAACCAAGATTATTACTAAACAATTCGAAGGTTCCCGATTCAAAATTGACAATTGCGATTTAGGTAAACAGATTACTATGCCAAACAGAATGATGTTCTCCGATAAACTGAAGAACGTCATAAAAAAAGCATTTGCACTTAAATACCATTACATATATACTACTACCCAAATGTGTTAAACATTAATGATGGAGCAAACGAGCGCCTGATCTCAAGCATTATAGAGTCACTGCAGGATATGGATTTACACATCGAAGGTGGTACAGTCTTATGTCGAAAACGGCGGCACCACGGCTGAACCTATTTCTGCCGTAAAGCAGCACTGTGAGAACTGCTGTGTTTCGGTTAGAAGGGTGTGGTTAGGCAGAAGACACTAGCAGGGCTGCTGTGACTATTAACATGAGGTGGCCTGTAGGCTCGTTTGCTATTCTATAAAAAAAACACACATACATGATGGAACACACAAAACACACAGTTATGATGGCCGTGGAGTATTACGGCGAAGGATCGCTCGCTGCGGCACCAATTCTGCCGTAAAGCAGTCTTAGATCTGATTGTTACGACTTGAAGGGAGCGGTTAAGCAGAATAGATTGGACAATGGACATTCTCAGCGCTGAGGAGCAACGCAACAGCGTACGACTTCAGACAGGACTTCCGGCTTGAGGTTGGACGTGGGTTGCAGTGACCGCTTGACATCTTTCGCGATACCGTTAATATAAAAAAAACACGTGGACAAAATACTTTACCACAAACTATTATTTCATAAATCCAGTTTGATACTAGTCTATAGAAAAATAACCGAAAACAACCTGTTTATTGTTAACAGCATAAGTAATGTAATTTGGCTTCATTTTTAAATTTAAAGGCCTTGGCTGTAAAATCCGCATCGCCGTTGCCAATAAAAAACGAAAAAAAAAAATATGACATCCGAACGACGCCGCGGCCGACAACCAGCTCCCAATCTAATATGTCGGTGTGAAATCGGAATTGCGAGCTGTCATATTCTAACGGTGAGCCGTAAGAAGGCTTGTGCCCGTTGGCTCGAGCTTTTCAAGTGAGCGTACGTATTCATAATTAGAAACACAACCGACGTATATTCGAGCTCGTGTGTTTACAGTTCTTTTTCGTCCGATGGCTGAAAATAGTTAACTTTCGTGATGTGTGTATATGTAGCGTCGATATGTTTTTTTTTTTAAATCGTATAATAGAAAAGCAAACGAGCAGGCAGTCCACCTGATGTTAAGAGGTCTCTGCAGACCATGGACATCCACATCTGAGGTTATGTTGTATGTGGATGCGTTACTCCTGAAGTTTAAGTTGGAATGCCTTCTGTCCGGTGTCTTCTGCCTAACTACACGGTTCAAACCGAAACACAGCAGTTTTCGCACTGCTGCTTTACGGCAGAAATAGGTACAGCGTTGTTGCCGCCGCAGGCGAGCCTTCGACATAAGACTCTACCACCATAAAGTAATAATTATAATAATATAACGTTTATTACTCAAAATATTGAAATACGATACTTACTGTAATAAGCATTTTTTGTTTGAAAACCGATATGATTTTGGGGACATATAGGTAAATTGAGGGGTGTAGAGTAAAGGTCAGTTAAATCCAAACGGCCACATATTAACTTTTAAATATTGAAAAAATCTTCATCGTTTTTATGATGGATGAATGCAATCATTAAGCATCAATTCCAGCTAAATCTAAATTCTACTGAAATTGTGTTTCAAAATTGCCATCAGAATTAAAACCTTTTCCAAAGCTTTGAATCATAATTTCCATGTTACTTCATTTATTTTAGATACAGCTAGTATTTGAATCTACACCCCTCAATTAAACTATTTACAGTTTAGAAGTGAACTATTTATTTTTACAAAGAAGCTTTTAAGACGAGCGTAATCGGCAAATATTGTGGCAACCCAAACGGATAACCATAATCTGTGTCTACTTCACTACGCACGGTTCCAAATTTGAATGATACAATGTTTTTTTTTTTTACTTTTTCCATGCTGCGTTCCGTTTCTGCTTTCCACTTTGATTGATTGCATTCGACAGTTGTATCTGTTAATGCATTATCAATATCTAATAATTTTACCATTATGCTTTCGAGTACGTACAGCCATTGTAAGTCGGTTTTTGCAAATTAATTTTTACAGTATTACTAAAATGTTTTTTATTATTATACAAGACTTCGCTGTTGACAGTGAAAGTAAACCGTTTCTTCAAAAAGTCGTCTTAAGAGATGCGTTTCATAGCCGGCAGGCGAAGAGCTTGCTATAATGAAGATGTGATATCATCATTGGAAATTAAATGCCACTGTCCTGTAATGTGCCGAAGGTTTTTTTTTAAATTATACTAACAGTATAGCAAACGAGCACGAGACGAGGACTTTACTTGCTATTAAAAAATTGTATAACTCCCGGGCCTTTTAGGCAGTCACATTAAAGTGTGTGACACCAAATTTTTGAGACGTTCAAAATCAGAATTTCTAACTTAGATTCGAACCGCAAACACTCGCAAGTGTTCCCGGACTACTGCCTCACTCGCACATATGCTTTGCAGCAGAAACGGATACAGCATTGGTGCCACGTAGCGAGCCCATATTATAAACTACCACCAGACTTAAATGGTCTAATGTCTAATGTCGAAGGCACGCCTGCGGCGGCATCACTGCTTCACCTATTACTGCCGTAAAGCAGCAGTGTGAGCATTATTGAGGCATTTTTTTATGTTAATGGAATAGCAAATGAGCATGCGGGCCAATTGATGTTAAGTGGTCGCTGCAGCCCACGGACATACACATCAAACCTCAACTAGGACGAAAATTCTATCCGAGGTATGCGGATGCGTTGCTACTCATGAGGACTAAGATGGAATGCCTCTTGTCCGGTGTCTTCTGCCTAACCAACAAACCGAAACACAGCAGTTCTCACACTGCTACTTTACGGCCGAAATAGGTGAAGCGGTGGTGCCGCCGCATAAACTGTACCACCATCCAATTTAATTCTCAGTAGTAGCAACTTAACTGAACATGCAGACGGGCCACCTGACGGTAAGTGGTCACCGACACCTACAGACACGGGCATCACCGGGGGTCGCGAACGCGTCGCCGGTTCGAAAGGAGAGCCTCCTCTTGAAGAAACCCATGTCATAAAACTTTGGAAATGCCTCATCAGGAAGAGCGTTCCATACCTTACCTGTACGTAGCTCGACTTTAAGGCTACGTTCAGACTACAAAGTATGACACGCATTCTCGAACCACGTGCTTATACATCATAGTTTTTACGTACCGATCATACGAGCACGCATCAATTGGACGTCAGCGAGCGTAGAGCGTAGTTTGATTCTTTTATTTTATTTATTGTTAATTAGAACGAGTACCTACACGTCACTTTAATTAATTAACACGAATGAACATATCCCAATTTTCAAATAAAATTAAAACAATAACAATAATAAATAATCAGTCATACATAATAATAAAAATTTGTAGAGTTAATGTCAATTGTCAAAATGAAAATTAAAATATATTTTTAAAACAAAGTAAAAACAAAATTTAAATTTAAAATTGATAGATAAACAATGGGCATTTGCTGTTCAGTTGGTCACGGACATCCATCGCGATCATGTTTGTCGCGAGGGCTTATTTAGTATAATTATATGAATCCAATGTGACCGTTTTCTTTTTCTATTTCATCATCAACCTATTATTGTCCCACTGCTGGGCACGGGTCATCTCTCACAGATGAGAGAGTTTAGGCCATAGGCCATAGTTCACCATGCTGGCCCAGTGCGGATGAGCGGACTTCACGTGCCTTTCAGAACCTAATGGAGAACTCTCAGGCGTGCAGGTTTCTTCACGATGTTTTCCTTCACCGTTAAAGCGAGTGATAATTAATTCATATTACGCACATAATTTCATTCATTTTGAATGTATAATATTTCGAGAAACAGGTGCGTCCCGGGATTGGTACCTTGACCCGACGTAGCGGGGTCGAGATGCTTAACCACTAGGCTATCACTCGCCATATATATTTAATAATATAACCACTAAATAAACCCCACGACCATTGTCAAGGCTCCAGCGAAACATACCGTGATTCAGATGAGCACCATCAGAACGTTATGTGCGCGAACGCTCGTCATCTGAACTCCTTTGAAATCTGATCGCGCGTTGCCGTCCGTCGACGCGCGTCACGTCTGAACGCAGCCTAAACCGATAGCAACTCTAATAAGATCGTCAGAAAGCATTTAAAAAAAATGTAAAGCGTGTCACTATGTACCGGACGGCGCGGCGGGACGTTAAAATTACAAATTACGGACATAACTATAAAATATGTTCCGTATTCATTTCCGAGAATTATGGTAAAAAAATGTTACCGCTACTGTTTAAAGTGCTCGTGTTCAGGATATTATTTTCTCTTTTATTTTTTGATGGTGGTGGTCTTGTGTCGAAGGCTCGCCTGCAGACCTCACCTATTTTTGCCGTAAAGCAGCAGTGTGAGAACTGCCGTTAGGCAGAAGACACTGTACGGAGGCATTCCAAACTAGTCCTCCGGAGTAGCAACGCAGCCACACAACCTCGGGCCTTCCGTTCTAGTTGAGGTTTGATGTCGATGTCCATGGGCTGCAGTGACCACTTAACATCAGGTGGCATGGCGTGCTTGTTTTTGCCCTTCCATTTGAATAAAAAAAAATTGTTTATACTGGCTGTTTCCCGCGACTTCGTCCATCGTGCTTCGTGTTATTCAAAACATACCCGATTGTATACTAAATTATATGATAAACACTAATATACGCACATTGATCCATACAGCATATCGTTGTAACGAATCAATGCATGAGTTTCATGAGATTCGTTTTCCTTCATCGTTTTTTTTTACAAGCGCCGACAAAGCCGCGGGCGGAAGTCTAGCTAAAACATTAAGCTGTCGTGATAAAAACAGATAAACACCTCAGGATCGCAAATGATCCGCATAGATCATTCGCGTACAGATCGATCGACGTGCGGATCTTTTCGCATTATCCAACTACCCACTTACGACAAGAATAATGGTCTTGTTGACGGAACAATGTTAATTTTCATAGGCATTATAATGTGATAACGGGTTCAATTCCCGTTTCGTCTCAAACGAGAACGTTATTATGGCGTTCTTTTGTTTAAACTAGACATCCGCCCGCGACGCTGTACGTAAGGGATACGAATTTTTTTATTAACAGAATAGCAAACGAGCATGCAGGTCATCTGATGTTAAGTAGTCACTGCATCCCATGGACATCCACATCAAATCTCAACTAGAATGGAATCCTATCTGAGATTGTGTGGATGCGTTGCTACTTCAGAGAATTAAGGTGTGATGTGATGCCTTCTTTAAAATAGAATGCCGTCTGTCCAGTGTCTTCTGCCTTACTTCATCCTTCAAGCTTCACACTGATACACACTTCATAGTGAGAACTGCTGTGTTTCGGCTTGAAGGGTGCAGTTAGGCAGAAGACATAGGACAGGAGGGATTCCATTTTAGTCCTCAAGAATAGCAACTCATCCACGTACGACCTCGGCTAGGACTTCCATCCTCATTGAACTTTGATGGATGTTCTTGGGCTGCAGTGACCACTTAACATCAGGTGGCCTGCATGTTCGTTTGCTATTTTGTTAAGATAAAAAATAAATTAAAAAGTATGCATGCTCGTTCGCTACCAGTTTACAATAATTTACGATCAGTATAGCGCCGCGGTCAACGTGAAGTCTACCGTTCGGAGGGTCCTGGATTCGATTCCCAGCGGGGCAGAAATTTGAATGATGAATTTAGATTTCTGTACATGGTCTGAGTGTTCGTGTGCTTGTTTCTGTGTGTGTCCATGGCACCCACGACACAGGGAATCCTAGTTTGGGGCTATGAGTTTGGAGCGTTATTTATAAAAAAAGATATACGATTTCAAGAGAAACTCACATTTCCGTGTCACTGGCAGCATCTGAGATACCGTATCTGGCGTCCTAAACTTTTCTCTTTTACACACACAAACAAAATGCGGTTTATTATAAAGATCTCATAATGATTTTTGTGTTTATTATATATTATATTTACATCGAAAGAGTTGTGTTGTGTTTACGTAGCGGCGAGAGTTGGAAACGGGGCCGTTTAGAAAGTGTCCGTTTTTTCAATGTACTAGTACGAACGAGCTTGCGTGTTCGTTGGGCTTTAATGTTCATACTTTTTTATAGTTTTTGCGACGACGAATATGAAAAAGTGCGACTATCTGCTGCATAGTTCAAAAACTTTTTTTTTATGGTACTACAATAGCAGACGAGCATGCAGGCCACTTGATGTTAAGCGGTCACTGCAGCCCATGGACATCCACATCAAACCTCAATTGGAACGAAAGTCCTATCTGAGGTCGTATGTCGATGCGTTTGTACTCATGAGAACTAAGTTGGAATGCCTCTTGTCCGGTGTCTTCTGCCTAACCACACCCTTCAAACCGAAACACAGCAGCGCTCACACTGTTGCTTTACGGCAGAAATAGCCTTTGACATAAGACTCTACCACCATGTGTAAATTTCACCTATAGTTAGACGGTCACGTGGTGATGGTTGAGTTGCCTTAAAGTAAAGAAATATTAAAGTATGCCTTGAAATAATTTAAGCGTAATTTTTTTATAAAGATTTTTTAGATGACGTCAATCGTAGTGCTGTTAGATAGCAATTTCTGCTATGTGCGTCTCATTTTCCGAATCAGCGAATAAACAAGTTTGTAGCGTTCTTTGAAGTGAAGATTGTGAAAATGGTAAAAATATGCTAGAATTTTCAAAATAAATACTCGCAGAGTCTAAGCAAAGGAATACCTTTGACTTTGATTCGTTTTAAAAAAATAGAATTTCTTAACTTTGTGTTCATTGTAAATATTTTTACTTACTTAATTTATATTAATTTTAAAAACGAGAAACTCTGATATCGCGAACAGCGAATTCCTATTATCGGTAGTCTACAATGTGCTATCGGATCTTATCCGTGTTTACCAAATAGATATCCTATTTTTCCTAAAAATATTTTTTTTGCCGAATAATTTGATCGATGTCTTAATTAATACATCGGATTAAGTACTTTAATATTTTTATAAGTACTTTAATGACTCAAAAAAAAACACATGCGCTCTAGATATTTGCCTTTACAGATTTCGCCATTCAGACAGACACGTCAGGGAGAACTATTTCTTCTTCTTCTTCAGCCACTTCGTTATAAGCTAAACCTATTTATGTATATACGAAAATGAATGTTTCTTTGTTTGGATCCTTGCGCTCGAAGCCATGCATCAGATTGCGTTGAAACTTTGACGAAGTATTGTTTTCATGCCCGGATAGGTTTTTAAGGTACCATCTACCACCACTAGTTATATCATTAATAATAAATAATAATAAAAATCGTTTATTTGTCTCACTACAAAGGGTCTTATTACAGTGTTAGAAACTAAACACTAGTGCAATATATTATTTATTAAAACCTTTCTTAGGGAGAGCCTGGTCCCTGTGGTAGGTATAACAATAGCTGTAGTACAGGTCACCAGTGCCTTTCCCACGACCCATCATTGACCCATCATTGTCCCACTGCTGGGTACGGGTTTTCTCTCAGAGATGAGAGAGTTTAGGCCATAGTTCACAACGCTGGCCAAGTGCAGATTGGCGGACTTCACATGTCTTAGAGAAAGTTATGAAGAACTCTCAAGCATGCAGGTTTCCTCACGATGATTTTCATCTTCGTCACCACTTGTTAGTATTCTATTATTTTCTATCGCTTTATAAATCACAGGTCCAAGATGTTATGCGACTTTGTCGTTTGGTAGGCTTGCGTGAGGACAAAGGTCCAACACGCAGAGTCCCCAATGATACATTTTAATGTATGTAATATGTACACGTGGCAGAAACTATCTTTTATTGCAAAATTTTATACAGCCGAAGATTTGTTATTGTTATTATTATTCGTTTTTAGTGTAGGAGTGTATATTTATTGAAGTGCACGCGAACTAAGTCGCGGGCAACAGCTAGTAACAAGTAAGGTTGTACAGCGTCAGCGGGACTGGTAGATTTCAAATATTTTAAATCCAATGGTTACTTTAAATCGACATTTACTCCTTATTCATTCCGTACTGTTTGTTACGCTTTTATAACTATGAGCTTAAAACTTTTACTCTTAATTGTAAACACACTAAGAACACTTCTTCCTTCATCATCATCATCAACCCTTTCTTGTCCCAATGCTGGGCACGGGTCTTCTCTCAGAGATGACAGAGTTTAGGCCATGTCCACCACGCTGGCCAACACTCAGGCATATAGGTTTCCTCAAGATGTTTTCCTTCACCGTTATATAGAGTGATAATTAATTTATAACACGCACACAATTTCGAAATTTTTGAATAGACAATATCACTAGAAATAGAGGTGCACGTCGGGATTTGAACGGGGGGT
>DWKW01002278.1:0-11249 GCA_018250115.1 Doberes anticus
AAATTGCCGGATCGAAATTTAGCGAACCAGTTCTGGCACTGGCGTACTGTCAACACACCTTCTCCATACACATCGGTCAATTTCTTTCTGGCTTGAACAGCATTTTTACCCTTTCTGTAGTAAAACAGTAAGATATGTCGAAAATGCTGCTTATCACTCTCCATATTTAAAAGGGCACCAACCAAAAACTACTGCGTAGAATTAATTGAAATTTTTCACACACAAGCCTTGTTATGTGAGCTCTCAAAACATATAAAAATTATACGGCTAGAATGTGAAGTTTGGTTAGAAAAATACAATGAAATCCTCTGTCGGGAAAAAACGAAATTACTTTCCGAACAACCTATTATTTTGTATTTAATTAATAGGTGCCAGCGGTGGTGCGTCCACTATCACCACCTCTATACCAAAGTGGTTTTCTTTTTAAATAAAAATGAGTAGCAAACGAGCATGCATGCCACCTGATGTTAAGTGGTCACTGCGGCCCATGGACATCCACATAAAACCTCAACTAGGACGAAGCTCCTATCTGAGGTCGTATCGTAGCAACGCATCCATTGCTTCTCATGGGGACTAAGTTGGAATGCCTCTTGTCCGGTGTTCTCTGCCTAACCACACCCTTCAAACCGCAACACAGCAATTCTTATACTGCTGCTTTACGGCAAAAATAGGTGTAGCGGTGGTGCCGCCGCAGGCGAGTCTTTGACATAAGACTCTACCACCGTCAAACCTACCTATGTACCTATTGCACCTCCTTAGATTGAACAAACATCGAATTTGTATTCAAGAACATAGAACTTGAATTCAAGAACATAGAACAGATTCTCTGACAGCGACGTTCGTTTGTTCCCCGCGGCGGCTAAGCTGATGGCTTGCCAAATGTCGCAGGTCGGTAGGGATTAAAAAAACAAAATTTCGTCGTCGTAGTGTCGTCCGTTCATCTCCTTCCCACTCCCCGCGCAGAGCCGGTCATTTACCCGTTCTGTCATACTGTTCAGTTAATAAATAATAATAAATAAATAAATTCTTTATTTACTTCATAAGGTGTTACAAAAAATTTGCAAGTGGCTAGAGCCTCCCTTTAAGCACGGAATGCCTGTATTAGGAGCCTCCGCTCTTCCGTGGGTTATAAACAAGCTTATGAAATATGTACATAGGTAAAAAGCAAACAATAACTTAAATAACTTTTTAACAATGAGTGTGGGTGTGTATGTGTGTGTGTGAGTATGTGTGCGTGCGTGAGTATACGTGTGTTCGTATGAGTGTCTGCACGTTTGTGTGTAAGAAAGAGAATTCATGACTGCGGCCTTTCGATCAGTAATTCTACCTCCTCATATGTTAGAGGTTGTAGGTATTTTCTTATTGCAGCTTTACATTCGTAATATGACATTTTGTATAATATATATATGTTTTTATTAATTTTGTTATATAGTTGGGCGGCACGTTTATTTTACTGAATTTTAGCAGTTTAATTTTAGTGTTTGTGTTTGGAACTTCTGCTCAGCTCAGTTCTAATGATAATGTCACTAGATATGACGTTACATCCCCGCTCGCCTGTCTTACCGCGCCCCGGTCGTCCACCGACTCTCGCCTATCAACTGCAGTTGCTATCAGACGTATCTCTCTCCTATATAATAGTAGGGGAGCCCAAGCGGGGATTTCGGGATTTACTAAAGCGCGGCAGATTAATATACATACGGATACCTTGTACCCAACCGGGTACAAGGTATCAAGGGTGAGTTTGTTGCATGCTAAAACGTGTATATTCCACTAATCTGACAATTTGACGGTGACGTAAAGAAGGGGGAAGGCTACAAAGTTGTAAAAAAAACATCATCTCGACATTCTCGAGCGTGGCTAAATTTTTTTTTATTTTGAAGGGAAAAATACAAGAATTACGAAAAATATATAATCTGACGATTTCCACAAGCCGAAGTAACAAAAATTGCAGCTACACGATGCATATATTTCCCTCTCCGCGTTTGTATTCCTTTTTCCTATTTTGATTGTTTATAATTATTTTCTTGTAAATACAAGTTTTCTAATTAAAAAAACATATACTTTTTTATTTGCATACTATTTCCGGAGCTTTTCAACTATTTAAGTTTTTTAATTGTCAGTTTAGGCGAATCCCTTCAGATAATCGTCAGATTATGAGACAGCACGTCTAGGGCATAAAGATGAACCATATATATCTTAATCTGACGCGCTCGAGTATTTCAATATGACGATTTTTTTTTGCGCTTTCTAATAATGGCCGTGAGTTTGTGTTACATCCAAATCGTCAGATTATTTTATAAGAGCTTCTTTTAGGTCCACTTAACATCCCCTTCGAAAATCTGACGCGCTCGATTAAATATTTTTTTTTTTTTCATTTACAACCCTTACGTACGACCACCCCCATCATGGAAACAATCAGATTAACATAGATCGACATGGATGGTATCAGTATCTGACGCGCTCGAGTATGCCCATACAACAGTTTTTTTTTACATTTTTGAAAATCTATAGCCTCTTCCCCCACCGATGAAAAAGTATATATATATAATATATGACATTTTTTTCTTTGTATTAACTAAGCTTCGCAGCCCAATAGGTCTTTGTGACGCTCGAGTAAATCCCGATTTAGTATCGTGGGCTCCCCTACCATTATAAACACATGGAAATCGCAACGGAAGCGGAAAGTGTGAAATTTGGAAATTGGAGACTATCTCATTTGATAATACTGTTGAATTTGGCGTTTATTGCCGAAACCTATTGAGTTGTTGATCATTAAACAACAGATTTTACCTAAAGATATAATATATCAACACTCTCCAAATACATGAAAATTAACTAAGTACAAAAGACTAGCTCTACCATTTTAATTTTATTTGGTTGTGGTAAAACAGTATGCCGAAGGCTACCTTTATTTCTGCCGTAATACTGCTGTGTTTCATTATGAATACAAAGGTAATAAAAAAAACATTAACATGTTTTTGAAATAAAACTTTTTTAACTCTTGCTAATTTACAAAACGGAAATTGATTTTTATTTTGTTTTGCTGACATATGCAAAGTTCCATTCTTCACCAACGAAATGCACGTTAATAAAACAGGATAGATGGCGGTCGTGGTTAGGAGGAATTAGTTTGGTGTGTGGAACGCACAAATTTTGACTATTACAACGTAATTATTGCTATTAATGTTCTTAATTACTACGTTCAAATCCTCAAATAAATAAATAATAATAATTGATAAATAACCATAATAATAATAACTTATTTTAAATAATGTAACACAAAAAAATGTAATAAAGTTTATTAGGTACTAAAGCATGAGTTTTATCAGGTTTTTAAAGTCTCACTTAAACTACGTGTTAGTTTGCATTTATATAAGACTAAAAACTTGAAATTAAACTGGTACCACTTTTATATCATTCTGTTCACTCGTAGACTGGACGTGGGAAAATTTCTTAACATGCAACATTATAGATTACAAAACGTTATCTCGTAACGTAGCATAAATTACTATTAATTGTTTAAATACCTCACTGAAATAATCATCAGTACGGTATCTACATAAAATAAAATTCTAATGACAAGAGTCCCGTAGGTCAGTTCTCGAGATAAAACATTGCAATGATCTGTCTTTATTAAATTTTATGTGCTAAGCTAGATAAATGAGAATTAATTTCAAATCTCAGTATTTCATTTCTTGTTAATCAGAATAGGCAAAAAATTTAATCTGCATATGACAGTTATTTTAGAATAAAATGATTCAAAATACGACAAAGAGGATTTATCTGCAAATTACCTATCTCGTTTTCGAGTAACAGTGGGTAACCCCAAAGTCAGTTTATGAACGGACTACATAATTCCAATATGTCAGTCAAGCGATTGGGAAGTGTAGATATTGCTCTAACGATAACTTGTTGGAGATAATTAGAGGATGGGGCGGTGTAAATGTTATTAAAACATGGGACAGTAATGAAATCGCGGAATTGTTTTAAATTTGTGTTATTAATACCATTAAAGTTTTTTAGTTGACGCCAACACTTACGTAGAAACAAATTTTGTTGTTATTTATTGTTCTGCACGCATTGTTTTAGATATTTTCAAAATTCTCGTGTTGTTAGTGTCTCCTAAGTTGTAATATTATATGTGGAGATTAAAATTTATTGTAATGTAAATAAAAAATATTGTTTGCACGCGCATGCGGTTTCGTGGAAAACAGACAAAGGTTTTGTGTGATTTGAAAATCAGCTGTGTGTGCGATGACTTAGTGAAACCAAAAGTGTGTGTTTATAAGCGACAATGTTCAGTGAAATTGGATACATAGTATTTCTACTTCTCGCCCTGCCATACATAGAAAGTGGTAAGTGTTTTCTTGTTCTTACGTTATTTACAACTGTGTAGAATTAGGCTAATTAAAAACCTTGAGCGTTTGTCATAGAATTGATTGAGCATAGAATCGAGATGAAGGTGTCCCATTTTCATAACCGAAACTATTAGTATATCAGTATTAATATATATTCTATATAACAATATATATATGATAGTATTGATATATTTACTGTGCCACGAATTGACCAAAATAATAAAGATTTATTTCTTTAGATACATAACAGTTTTTGTAGTGTTGCAATAAAGTTAATAATAAAATAACTAAATATTGCAATAAATTTGAAATGACCTTCACCTATTTTTGAAATCTACTGTAAACATGACAAAAACAATAATTGTTTTGAATATTAACATCTTAAAAGTGTATAACCTTTTTATATGTTATTTTTTTATCAGAAGGTTTTTTCCTTCCTTATTTTGTGGTGTTTATATAATACAATTTTTTGTACTATCATTGAAGGTAGTTTAAGGTATTCAAATCTACATATATCATCATCAACCCATTATTGTCCCACTACTGGGCACACGTCTCCTCTCAGAGATGAGAGATGATGGCTTTAGGCTGCCAAGTGTAGATTGGCAGATTTCACATGCCTTTGAGAACATTATGGAGAACTTTTAGGCATGCAGGTTTCAACACAATGTTTTTCTTCACAGCTAAAGTGGTTTTAAATATGCACATAGTTCAGAAATACCTAATTGTAAATTAGAGGTGCATGTTACAATTTGTACCCTGATCCACCAGAGTGGAAGGTTGAGATTCTTAACCACTATAACTCACTTATTTAAATGCTACATATAAACTTGAATACAATTATCCCTATCAACTGATACAAAATTATTTAATTCTATTAATTTAATAGTGACCCACAGTAATGGGGTAACCACAGTAACTATCTCTTTTTTTCCTGTCTGGGCTGATTTTGATGAAATATTTCTTTAGCTTGTAGTGAACTTACATCTTCAACCTTAAATTAGATATAACAATTTCTTTTCCTTAAACCTGTATTACTCATATCACTTAAGAAGTGGTTTCACAATTTATTTCTTATATTACAGAAAACAATCCTATATTTCTGTGGCAATTAACAGTGCAATTGTACAAAGCAAAACAGCATATTGTTGTTACCTTTTTTTCAGTCCAGATTTCTATTAAAAGAATAGAGAGAATTACTTGACTTAATTGGCAGTTTGCAATTGATGCCTTTTGTTTTCATGTATTTGTCTACCAGACCGATTCTAATGGAAAGAAAGGAAACTAAACTTGATAATGGGCAGACATAGTGATTTGTAAAAATAAAATGTTCCTAGAATAAAATGAGCCTGTTTTTTCATTTTGTGGAACATGTCATAGTAAGTTTAAACTTAAACAACTTCTGAATTGCGTGTTTGTTTATTCATATCTTATAAAGTCTAACCTTCTATCCAGGTGTAGCAACTTATCTGTGCAACATTAAGGACCTCTGTCCTTTTCAAATTACAGTAATAATGGTCATAGTTTGCAATTAATTCTTGATGTTGATATTTATTTAATTTTATTCACTCTTTATTGTGTGACCTGAAATAAGGATACAAAGGTTGGACTTAATGACTTCAGGTATTTTCTATCAGTCAACCCAGGGTGAGATAATGTGGTAGGTGAAAGAAATTAAAGTGTATCTAGTGGATATATATACACTAATATAAATGCATAATATATTGTTTTCAGCTAATGCTCACAAAGGAACCTCTTCCATACATAGAATTAAATAAATAGAATTTCCTTTAAAATAGTTTTTGAGCTGAGTGGGAAAGGCGGGTTTGATAAAGACAGAGTACAGAAGAATTCTAGAATTTATTATGCCTTTGACAAATTGAAAGCCATTTGATTTGATAGTCTTGGATAGTTTTAAAGGCGTTCTAGTTCATTGAGAAAATATTCTGATAGATCCTAGTAACACACATCACCATAATCATTAACATTAATCATGTAACTATATTTCTTTTGTCATAATTTTACATATATTTGAGATACTTAGGGGTATGAATGGCTAGAGGCCCCTCTTAATTTTAGAAATTACGTATGTATTAAAAATGAAAAATTTATTCATGCTTTAACTGTGAAGGAACATGCTGGTTATATAAAAATTCTCCTTAATGTTTCCAAAAGCGTGTGAATCTGCACTTTGTCAGCATGGTGGACTATCACCTAAACCCTCTCATCAATGAGAGGAAACCCATAGCCAGCAGTAAGACAATGCTGGGCTGATGGTGATTAAATTTAATATTGGTAAATTATTATGTCAAAGCCTTGCTGCTGCAGCACCATGATGCAGCAATTTCTGCTGTAAAGCAGCTGGATGATAATTGGTGTGTTATGGAATGAAGGGTGTGGCAAGGCAGAAGACACTGGACATTAGACAATCCAACTTATTCCTCAGACAGTGTAACACATCCGCATACAAGCTCAGATAAGACTTTCATGCTAGTTGAGGTTTGAGGTGGATGTCAGTTGGCTCCAGTGACCACTTAACATCAGGTGGCCTGCATGCTTGTTTAAAACGCGTTTCTTCTGTTTTTAATAATATTCAGAAACAAATATTTTAAGTACTTTTACAGAAACGTCATTATAAGGGGAAACTGACATTCTTAGAAAAAACAAACCACCAAGTCAAATAGAAAGACCTAGGTTAATGTTTATTTGTAACCATTAATTTACAAAGTCACTTGTCATCATCATGAACAACTCATTGATACAATTAGGCATTAAACATTGTTCAATTCATATCTATATAACAGAAGTATTGTATTATTGACACAGATTTTAAATAGCATTGATAACTATGTGCGATAGTAAATTCATATATTCCCATTGAATAGATAGTATGTTCAAACAGACGAGTAGTAAATAATAGTAATAGTAAATATGTGATATATTTACTGAGAATGTTTATTATGACGGAATTGTCAATGAACAATGGAGGAAAAGATTTTTGCTGTTGCTTTATTGTATTGTACTGTGGTCTAACTAGCCTTTTGCAGCCCCAATGAAAAAATCATTGAAGTTGAAATTGAATGTGATCTGACAAGCTTTGGACTAGACCCTATTTTAAAATCGCTCTGACACTAGAACAAATAAATTATATTTTTATAACAAAAACTGAGCTTAGAGAACCATTCATAATTTTCTAGAACATATTCCTTGTGGTCCTCATAAAAAATAATATATGTAATTTAAATCGCGTGTGCGGTAATTGCCGTATTTTCAAACTTCTATGAGGGCCCTCCTGCATAAAATGTTTTGAAATATAAGAATCGTTTGGGGCCCGTTGGGGCCGCCTTGAATCAGGGCCCCATGCGACCGCAATTGTTGCATTGGCATAGCTACGCCGCCATTGGTATCATGTTTTTATTTGCAGAATATACAAATTATCCTATTATAAAAGGAAAAAGTAAATCAAGCTAAATATTGGTAATTATGCTGTACGCAACTAAGAATGGATTTTCGTAAATATGAATGCCTTAATAGAGTTTGTCTTTATTTTATTGCCGAAGGCTAGTCGCCCGTTTTTGATAATGAAAAAAACGCTGCTTGCGTTTTTGCCGACTGACTTCAGAGAAATAAATTCTATAATCTAAATTATGTAGATTAGGATATGCATAAGGTTTAAAAGTTGTAAAGTATATAATTATAATAATTATTCGTGGTTTAACTATGAAGGAAAATTCTGCTTATGTAAGAATTCTGCTTACAGTGTAAAATGTAATTAGTACCTACCTACTAAAATTTCTCTCAGGTATGTACGTAGTACTGAAATACTTTATTATTTTTTTGGTCCTGCTTTGAATAATTACATAAATCATATCTATAATTCATGATGGTCTACTTTCACCCACCACCGTAATGACAATGTTCGATAAATGTTCGACATAGAAACGCGCCAAACCAGTTTCCGAATCTGACTCATATCCTATTCATCTAGCTTAACCTATGATTCAAACTATTAACTGTGAAGGTAGACTAGGTCATCTATGAACTGCTGATCGATTGAAACATCATCAAACATTATTGATTGATGATTCGAAAGTTAAATTAAAAAAAAAAAACGAATCAGCACATTTATCAATGCTTAGCTCATAAAAATGAAAATACAAAAAGCCCAATAAGACGAAGCGGTATACCTACGCGAACATGCGAACTCATAATCATAATAAATACATCGTGCTTATTCATTTAAACATAGGAGGAAATATCCACTTTGGGTATCTATTTGCATCCTTTCAGCTGCGCTTCCAACAGTCTATCAGTAACGAGGGGCTTATTATCCGACCTGCATCACTGCTTTACAAAAGCACGTTATGTTTTGTTGATACTTTGTAACTTTTATATAAATTAAAATGTTCCGGTTTTATTTTCTGTCCCTCGTACGTATCGGTCCTTACTAAATCTTTGTTATAGTTTATATTGCATGTGTTCTAGGTTCTCAGAGTACAGATAAGTACCGAGTATCGTACGTACGAGTACCTGTGTAACTTATAAGTCTATTGCAAAATTGAACAAAGTCTGCAGTGTTATTTCAGCGTAAATAGGCGCGTTCTGGCCATACTGTAGTGAGATGTCGTGATTTATTCCAGTCCCAGTTACCTAGCAGCGGGGATGTTGAGATCGAACAAAAACAACATAAGCAGAAATACCGTTGGCAGTGTTTCGTTGTTCGCTTATTGTGAATCACATTGGTCAGTGCGAGAGATCAACTCAAGCCATCCAATCTTGTAGACAATAGGTAATGTCAGTCTATCCGATAGTGCAGATTTTTCTACGAGAATCGTCAACCGTGACAAATTTCGACAAAAAGGCGATAGATGGAGAAAGGAGATGTAGCTATAGTTTGCAGTAGTTTCCCCTTTTTAGTGTCTTGTTTTTGTCGCCGTATATTAAGTGTTTCGAGGAAGTCCTACTTTGAATATTATTTTTTAATTGTCGTTGTCATCTGACCTGTTGTTTATTATAATACATTTTATTAAAACAAGTATTTTGATTCGGCAAAAATTATCTAGATTTAGTGTTTTGTGGACCTATCTCACCCAATTATTAAACAAGCCTCAGGGGTTATCGAAATATGTTTATTATCGTAATATATGTATGTTAAGATTATAGCTGTTATGATGATTTAATGTAATGTAACTTTGTTTGTTACTCATAAGTCTTAACTTATTTTGTGGAATTAAAAAGTGCAAATTGTAAAAACCTTGATATTCTTCGTAGACTAGTCACAAAGCAAGGCTACCGTTTGGCTTTGTGAAATGTAACGATTATGACGATTTTTCAAGCGTATGCTAATAAGGAAACCAAAGGCTTCTTAGTTTTGTTTTCACAAAGATGCATTCTCTGAAACGGAACGTTAATTAACAAACAGATGGTCGGTGTCGTTGCGTGGCTGATTGCGTAAATCCGTCGTTTGTCCGGCTAGCGAGGAATAAGGCATCCATCCATCTGCTCTACTTAACACGACGGTACCTACATACGTTTGCCGGACAGCTATTGCTATACTCGATTTATGTTCGCGTTTTATTGTTTCGTAATGTGCAGAATTGTTAATTTAAGTCTCGGAACAGAGAACTGTTACCTTTTTCAGTAGCGAAACCAAATTATAACTATCGAAAATAATATATATCTAACGAAACGAAGTATATTTTAGATTACAATATGGTCTGTCCAGTAATTCATGTCGCCATTTTTTCGCTGCAAATCGAGAATTGAGAGAAAGCATCAGCAAGTTATACATGCTACTAATTAAAATGTCTTTAACATAAACAAAAAAGAAGTATAAGCGATAGCCTAGTGGTTAAGAATCTCGCCCTCCTGCTCCGGTAGGTCGGGGTTCAAATCGCGGCACGCACATTTTATTTTTAGAAATGTTTGTTTATAATTATTTCTAAATACGCACAGTGTATTAAAAATTACAAAATCACTCGATTAACAGTGAAAGATAACATCTAGAAGAAACCTTCATGCCTGAGAATTTTTCATAATGTTCTCAAAGGCATGTGAACTTCGCCAATTCGTACTTAGCCAGTATAGTGGATCTAAACCCTCATATTATGCCTTTGTGAGCTCAGTAGTTCGACAATAATGGGTTGCGGATGGAACAAAAAATTAATATTAAAATCGATTAGATTACAGTTGATGGTTATTTGTATAATATGGTCGCCGCCCATTTGATCTATAACTCGTTTAAGAACCCACTCGAAATATTGACGAGGTTCAATGTTTCTCCTGGCTTCTTTTTCCTGGGTTTTTTTTTCAGACGGCTGTACCAATTTGCGTGGTTGTCGTTATACATTTTATTGTTTTGTTTTAATCAACTTCAGTCTAAATCAAACCAAACATTTAAAATACACATTAAAAAATTATGTGGGACTTGAATTACTGCTCAAGAAATTCATAAAATTCTGCTTGCATAAAAAATATTTCAGCTATTTTATGGAAGTCACAGTAGAATGTATTCAAAGACTTCTATATTATTATACGATCTTTATAGTGTATTTAACGTTTTCAATGTCTGCGGCCTAGGTTGTCCGATGTCAACAGGAAAGCTTCCTATTAACAAGGGCGATGTGTGGTCACGATTGGATCGGATGGGTATCTGGGGCATTGGGTTCTGTACCTATCCAATTATCGATGTATTGTTAATTGTGTTCTTTGTACACGCAGTTTCACATCTAGCCAACAGTTTAAAATCACTCGTAAAAAATTGTTATTCATATAATATATAAAAAATAGATACAATAAAAATCAAGCAATTTTCAGGCAGAGGATACCGGACAAGAGGCATTCCAACTTAGTCTTCATGAGTAGCAACGCATCCACATACGACCTCAGATA
>DWKW01002279.1:0-11248 GCA_018250115.1 Doberes anticus
TCACATTCAATTTAAATACCAGTGTAAATAAGACTTAATAAATATAATTATAATGATTACTGTTATACATATATCATATGCATTTTCAAGATGAAAAGTATATTAATTCGTCCAAAAGTAAAACATTCTTATTAATTCTTATGCATATAATTTATATTTTATGTAGATTTCATACAATTACACTAATTCGATTGAACTTACGATAATATGTAAAATACGATGGTCTTTAAAAAATTTATTCGACTTCACATGTCAAGTACATTGAATTGTTTAAGTTTAGTATCATCTGAAATTGCGTACGTATGTTTTTTGGGACAATGGAACCACTATCATCATCAACCTATTATTGTCCTACTGCTGGGCTTATGCCCAATATTGGGTAAAACCCATGGTCTCCTCTCAGAGATGAGAGGATTTTCGCCATATTCAACCACGACGGCCAAGTTCGAATAGGTTGACTTCGTATGCCTTTGAGAACATTATGGAGAAGTCTTAATCTTCACCCTGGTTTCATTTACCTTTATTAAAGGAAGTGATAATTTTTTTTTAATACGCTTATAGTGTACTAAAATGTGTGGCACGAAGGACGAGATTCGCACCCTGACCGACCGGAGAGGAAGATCGTGATTCTTAACCACTAGGCTATCTGTGTTCTCCACCACCACCTCTGTACCTACATGAAATCTAACTAGTACACTTCTCACGACATTATTAACATAATAGTAGTATAAGTCAAGGATCATTCAGCTCAAGTTCATCCAAGGTGAATGGCAATGAACCCGCTAAATAGACTACACCACGCGTTGTTATGAATTAACGAGCCACGTCGTCAAATTCAAGGACAGGAAATCTACAAGTCATATACCATAATGGCTTGAAATTACTCACTTTACACTTCAGAGATTTTCCTAGTCATCTAACGTAAACAGCCTAAGCCTTGCGTTTTGAAGGTCTCTCACTTCGTTGCTCTACGTTCGAATACTTTAATTTTTGAAGTTATTTTCTTATAATAAATGTGTAATTACTTTATTTGCAGCTTCTACACTGCATGGTGAAGAGTTCTGTAAATATCCGTTTTCCATAACTTTCTCGAAAGCATGTAAAGTCACCTTTGACCATCGTATCAACTCTGTAAAAAAAAAATTATATAATTTTATAGAAAATTCACATCAATCTGAGAAAAAAGCAATTAGGAATTAAATAATAACACATAATTAAGTAAAAACACGAGACATTATCTTTAAGGAAAAATATGGTAATGTTACTTAATTAAAAAATAATATTACTGCTCTACATTCAACTTAATTGTAGTTGGTAATATATTTTTTCTAGCCTTTAAAATTCTGCGTGTTTTTCTAAACGTTGCTATTTTTTTTATTTTATCTCATAATAGACCCAGGCATAAATAAATATTGGATTACTGTCTTTTTGGTAATGGTACCGAGAGACAAGGACCGCCGGACCAAAGAGTAGTTTACGTTTTTTTTTCTAAACTATTTTTTTAACTCAATTGCTAGCATGTTTCGATTTCCTAAACTTTGAATAAAGGTGCCTTTGGCCTGTACCATGTGCAAAAATATTTTCCTAAATATGACACTAAAACCATCTGGCGGTTGCTCTGTATCCGTTATTAATCAGCATCAAGCACCATATGTAAATTTTGTCACGTTTTGTGTCACCAAGAACCGAACATACATTTGATGAAATAGAAGGGGATGAAGCTTCCATTAAATATGTAGAAATCAAGGGCTAACTGAAATTAAGTCTGTACTAGACTTCTGTTCGCGAACTCGTTGCCTAGTATTGAGTAGTAGTATACTAGTATTGAGAGCCAATTAGTAAAAAATCTCGACCTTCCGCTCCAGTGGGTTAGGGTTCAAATCGCAACCTTAAATTTTCAGCTATGTGCCTAATAGACTACCACTGTCACTTGCTTTAACGGTGTAGGGAAACGTCGTGATTACTGCATGCCTGCGAGTTATTTACAATGCCCTTAAAGGCGTGTGAAGTCCACTAATCCGGACTTGACCAGAGTGGTGCCAAGCAGTGAACCAATTATGGATTGATGATGATAACACATTTGATATTGTTAAGATAACTGTAGATAATTATAATTACTTAAGATAATTAAGCCATTTTAGGGCCTCTACAAATACATGTACATACATATATTTTTCTCCGTAATACAAAAGAATCTTTAAAAATGATACTCGTTTTCATATCATAGAGCTATTATATATGCTTAGTTGTCGTGCAACGCATCCGATGAATCGATCGAAGAACGATACTTCATTCGATGTCCATCCATCTTTATTAATTCAGTCGCGCTCTACTATCCACTGCACATTGGGATGCGAACTAACGAGCATCTATTATCCGTTCTGAATTTCCCTTCATTCCTGTTTTCTAATTCTGGACGCTGGTTTTGTTTTACTGTGAGACTTTTTTTTTCTAAGAAATTTCCGTAAACTGGCAACTGCTCCTCTCTAAATTTGTACAATATAGTGGGAACCCATTTTTCTCTCGGTCAACTATATGCACGCCTGAGGGTGCTCAAAACCGATGAAGAATTATTTATTGAATGGCGTTTATTCCATCCATGGCGTTCCATGGCATTATTCCATGGCGTTAATCATGGGATAAAGAGTTGCAACTCAGTTCTATATACTAAGAGAGTCCTTTTTTTACGTGGGGATCCTTCTATCGCAGGGGCGTTAGAGGCTTATACCGTACTCCAACCGGCTCAAACCCCACGGTGTTCCTCTCTACGCCACGTGACGGTGCCACGAGCACGCTTCCGCACTCATCCGCGACCCGGACAGCGTTGGTCCCCTTAGGGACCCCTTCACATTGGTGGGATGGAGCTGGCGTAACATAGGTAATTGTTAATGCATGATGACACTTCTGGTCACAAATATCCGTAGGCGATGGTGACCACTTACTATCAGGTGCTTGCCTTGCCTTGTATACCCGTTTGTGGGTCCTTAATAAGTATATACATATATGTATACATGTTTTTTTTCTTATCGGCCTAAAGAACCTTCTTATTTTTCATCACAAAATAATAAAATCGGATTAAAATTTGCTCAAAATGAAATATGTATTTGAACCCATGATTTATCCAGATTAAGAATCTTTAGGTTTATTCGCTCGAAACCCAACAAAAAGTATTATACTCATACAGGAGTACATGACGGTTTTTAATACGGCGCCGGCGGCCGTGTTATCGTACTGCTATTGTTACGCTTAGTACAGGACCGTTTAAACGGATTAAAGTGGCATATGTAATTTCAGGTGATTACTTAAAAAATAATACCTACGTATTTATGTATAATTTCAAAATCTAGATGATCTCATATATATATGGTATTGTATAAACATACTCATATATGGTATTGTATAAACAAGTTCTTTTGTCCCGTAATGAATAGTTGTTACCGTTTTAAATGTAATAGTGGTAAAGTGAATTTTAAGCTTAAATTACTAGTGAAACTCAATTACTAGGCATGAGTAGTTAGTTGTCGATACTTACTTTCTAGAAAATTCTATTACCTATACTTTTCGTTAATTTAATTTCAAAAGGCACAGCAACGAAGTGGAAAAGAAAGAAAAAGAAATTTGAAGAAAGATTATTTCTTTTTTTTTCTTTTAACTTTCACATTTAATTTGTAATCAAGTATTTTAAACCAGCTGTTTAGAGATATTATTCCCGATTGCTTGATTGAAAATATGCACATATGAAATTTCTACAGATGAGCTTCAAATATTTCATTAAAACTGTCATGAACGTTAAAAAAGATATGTATGTAATAATTTGGTTTCAAGTTTTCAAAGACGTTCGAAATTTTTTATCTGTTGTAGTAGTAGGTAATACTCGAAATATTATTGTTACAACAGATATTTCCGCTATTTTATTTTCTATCGATACCTTTTTTGGAGCTCTATGAAGCTGATGAAATAAAAATAAAGAGGCATAATTTTATTTGCACAGATTATAGATACAAGAGAGCATTTAGTTTTGCTTTCATGTTACGCATTCAGTTTCGTGTGTTCGTAAATTGAAGACAATATTGCAATGAGGATTATATTTTTTGCGTCGATTTTCATTTTAATATATGTAAATCAATGGCTAGGATGGGTTGTTACAATTTTTATTTAATTATTATGTTATCAGTGTGATTAAAAAAAAAAGATTTAATTTCTTTTAAAAATAAATTTTAGTTCAACACGCATTCGATCAGCGTATTCGTTACTCTAGTCTAAGTTAGTCCCTCTAGGGATTATGAATGGAACACAACAGAGACTTTTATGTTCCACGGTTGAGAGGCACATAGACCTCTTAACTGTAACAAAAAAAAAGTGCCTAATTTTAAATAAGTTTCACAAATATTTTCATATGTTAATTGTTGGTTTAAATCATTTTAGGCAATAGAAGTGCTCCCAGAAAGACCGGTGATAGATTTTATCAATAAATCGCATATCGCTTCAATGAAACTTGATATACGAAGACGCAAACGGAACAGTCCTTACTATATTGACTTGGAATTCGAGGCTCTATCTGGATTCGGCAACAACGTTACGGTAATTTTTATATTTACGTTACACTTAAATACATATTTATTATTTTACGCCTTTATTGAGCCATCTGTATCAACACATGCTCTTTTTTACATTAAAAAAAAAATACTTGTACAGATCAATTTTCAATTAATGGAATACCTCAGCAGTGGATACCAACCAATGCCTTTAAAATTGACATGGAAACTGTGCGATTTTCTCTATAAGGAACCGTTCCTCGGTCAAATGTACGCAAAACAATTAACCCCTGGTTGGTCCTGCCCATTTCAAATAGTAAGTACAATCCAAGTCCTAACTAAATAATATTATTTATACTTGTACTTTTGTATAAATAGTTTTAACAAATAATTTTAAATCATTACAATTTTATTTCTTTGTGACATAAACAACTAGTGTTAATCTAAATCGATTAGCGTAATATACATATTTCTGCAACTTGCGTATCTCAGCATCGGTCACTACCATACCAGGTACCCTCGAAAATATGCGGGAAGGTGTTAAAGTGTCGACACACGTGTCCCACTCTAGACACTTTCCCTTCTCCCAGAGGATTAGACTTAAACCATCAGGCATCTTGCCGTCGTCACGTACAACGCCATTCGGTTCTTATTGAAAAGTACTTTTTTTGACGTTATCCACATGGACATAAAACATCCGAGTTCCAACAAACCGGGAATTCTAGCTAGAAACTTAATTATGTGGAATATAAGCATTCCATTCCACATAAATAAAACTACAACCATCAACATTTTTCAATAGCGTCGTTTATTCAATACCTGTTAAAATTTTGTTACAGGGAAAACACAACTTTTCTAACCTGGTGATTCACTTGGAGAATTTCCCATACAACATGCCATTCACATGGGCAGCTATTAACGTTAAAACCAGAGCAGATGTAGAAGGCTACTTAACTGAGAATAAAGAACTTCTCTTCACATTTAAGGTTTTCGTAACAATGATCATGAAACCACCAAAAAAGTCCTAAAAAGTATAAATCTACGTGGTGCGTTTAATATTCATGCCTAAGAATCATTCTTAAGGTGAACAGTAAACCTATTAAAAACATGTTACTAAATCCTATAGTTAATATGATGTATCTATAACTTGACTTTACAAGATTTCACTTATGTTGGAGACGAAGTTGAAGTTAGCGCTAAAGATTATCCCTAATAAATTTCATGAAAATTTGTTTTGCAATTATCAAGTCAAAAATATACAAACAATGTTTTGACTTCTACTAGATCAAAAATTCTATATTACGGTCTTTATTATTTCTTTCTATGTTGACTCGAGTCGCCATTGCTCTAGCATAACAAAACAAATTGCACGACGCGCGGTTAAGACCCTTTCATAACTCTTACTTATATAAGTTTAAACGCTAAACTTTTTTGATCCATCAAAAGATTTTACGAAAAACCTTGTTGACAAGATAAACAGGCTAAGAATTATTATGCTTATGATATTCTAACGACGTTCTTTTTTACGAAACTAATATAAAAATATTATATTAAACATTACAACTTACAGAACAGTTATTAATGATTTTTTAAAACTTTCAACAATTATTTAATTAAAATTAAAACAATACAGAAATTCTATGAATTCTAAAAACAATAAATCTTTCAATAAAAAAACAGCAAAAGTGTAAAGTCAAGATAAAGTAATTTATATTCTAGAACAAAATGCATTATACAATTGCAGGTAGGAGTAGAAAGTAAAACTTATCAAATAGAACGTAAAACTCAGCTTTTCCCGAGTATTTCATTCGTATTATTTCACCATACTCAAAGTGCTCAGCGCAAAATGAAATTTCAAAACTAACACATTGTTATTTATGCTTAACTACATTTTTCATGAAAGTTCTTTCTTTCAAGATATCTTTTATGAATATCATGTTCTAAAATACTTCCTATATACCTTCTATATACCCATAGTCTCTCTGATTAAGCAACATTAGCCTTAACTTTTAAAGTATCTTATAAACAGGAAAAACCTATGATAAAATGAGATTGACTAATCATCTCGTGCAAAAGACAATTTCATTAGGAGAAACTTCTATTTCGTATTTTAGATTATTCTATGGATTGCTTACATTTGTAGGTACAAATTAAACCACTCACTGGAGTGGATAACAATTACATTAATCGAAGTAAACAATTGCTAACAATTAACATTACCATAATTATTACCGTAAACTTATTATTGTCTTACTACCTACTGATGTTGAATCTTTTCATCTTTTCATCTGATAGGACTTCATATGCTTGAATTGTATTGAATACACTCAAAAACTGTAGATTTGGAAGAACGAGTCAATGCGTAATAGAAGTTACATTATTAAATTAATTGACTATTAAAGATTTTAAAGACTCCATATAATGGGTTTTTTTTACTGCCTTTTCAATGCTATTTATATCCTATATTTATCCTTAATCATGTGTGAAGAAAAAAATTCATTTTAACCATATTTCTAGATTACTTCAAAACTTCAAAGAGACTTTAAAAATTGTTCAAATAAACTACGAGTTCTAAAATTATTCATAGAAATACGGAAGCAAGATTTCAGACGCTTTTATTATTTTATTACACTTCAACAAAGGAGATGCGACAATCTTTTAGCAAATGAAGTATTTTGATAAAATTAGATCGGTTGCAAATTTCTTATTCACAGCCACTCGAAGTGAAAGTGGGCCAGGGGTTAAAGGAAAAATAAATAACTCAATAAAGGTTACAAATGGAAGGTATGGCCAATTTAATTAGAAATATCCTTAGGATCTTTGAAGCGTGTTTTTGATACCCAAATTACCTATCTTCAAATTTCTCACCCTTGTCATACCGATATCAACATGAAATTTGGCATCTACGATATTCGATGACGGAATCAGAATAATGAGTAGGTACAGTTGAAATTTCCTGAACGTTTACCGATAGATATAAGTTGACATGTATAATTTCTAGTTTGACTGTTTCTTCGTATTGATCATCTAAGATTTTGCTATTATACCTCATTTCTTATTTTAACATACTTATTAAGACAAGAGGCAAGAGTGAGTGATAGCTTAGTGGTCAAGCATCTCGAACCCGCTGCGTTGGGTCGAGGTTCAAACCCCGATACGCATCTCTATTTCTCTAAATATGGTCTATTCCAAATTTTCGAAATTATGTGCGTATTATGATGAATTAATTATCACTTGCTTTAACGGTGAAGGAAAACATCGTGACGAAACCTGCATGCCTGAGAGTTTTCCATAAAGTTCTCAAAGTCACCAATCCGCAATTGGCTAGCGTGGTGGACTACGGCCTATACTCTCTCATCTCTGAGAGAAAACCCGTGCCTAGCAGTGGAACGATAATAGGTTGATTATGATGATAATGCAAGACAAATAAGAAACGGCCTCCTGCTCTTTATATTTACTTCCATTTATACGTTTTTATTTACATATCATTCATAATGACGTCGATCTATTACTTTTAAAACCGTAATCATTTATGAGCAGAATATATGTATGTTCCTCCTTTTTCCTCTCCCACTTCACACCATAACACATTATAAAATATATTTATTAGGCAAAATTTATTTCTTGAGTGCAAATAGTTTTTTGTTCTACTGTTGATACCTGGAACATTCAATCGGGATAGTGACCGATATGACCGACGGATATCCTTACGATAAGAATTGTTATCGCTAACTTGACGTGCACTGAAACTTTTATAATAATAGTCACTAGCGGTCACCCTTCCAAATACCGACCGTGATACGGTGACGTTGCTTAATATCACGTATCATTTACTTCTTCATCTTGATATTTACTCAGGACTTCTCTTAACTCAAAGTATGAACTTACTTTCTTTGAGCTAAAAATTTTTAGCATCATCATTATTCCACCCATTATAGTCCCACTGCTGGGCGCTTCACTCCTCTCAGAGATGAGAGTGTTTATGCCATAGTCCACCACGCTGGCCAAGTGCGGATTGGCAACAAAAAAATGTGGAATACGATATATTTAGATTAACAAAATCTAGAAAGCAGAGTACAGACAGGTCGGAACCTTGTCGGTTTAGAGAGTTCTATTTCACACAAATTTTGTACAGTACCTGTTGCCCTACGCCCTACGGAAAACACATATTTGGTATAGGAAAAATTCCTGTGTAAAATAAGAATTTGAAATTAAACCTACGTCAATATTATAAAGAGGTAAAAGGTTTGTTAGTTTAAATGTAAGAGATAATCTACGAACCGAATCATGTGATTTCAAAAATTCTTTCATCTGTGTATATTTAGAATGATTTTTAAGCTGGTATTTTAAAAGGTATTTTCGTAATATATACCGCTATATTTTATTAATATTGTTTCTGATATGATCGCAATACTTTTACTAAGATACCTACTCACAACAAATGATGTAGGTAACATCGAAAAAAAACATGGAACAATAAAAATGTGCAGTTTCAAAGTGTCAAGCGCAGGCTATTTGTTGCGGCAAACACGGAATAAAACCAGCCAGGTGTGCCTCGATTTTTAAAACATATTTAAATTCCGTATCTTTCCATTTGAGACATACCTACAAACTTGCTTCGATAAATAATAAGTAGTAGATAATATTCACTTCATATATACATAATTAGTTAGTCCATCAATTTTTGATGCACACCTTATGTATCTTACGTATTAACGTTAATAATTCGTAAAAGTAGCAGTCAATCAATATCAGCCGGAAGATGCTTGGGGAACCACGTTAAATAGTCGGTTGTCATTATTAGGTATTATGGCTTTTCAGTTATTTGACGTTTAAATTATTGAGCAATGGTTGGCTAAATCTAATGGTTGGTTAATAAGGTAATTCTTTTAATCTGTTTAAGTAGTTTCAATAGCGGTAAAGGAATCCCATAGTTGAATGACACGAAAGCCCACAATCAACTTACAAACATAAAATAGCTCCTCATGGTGTGCACGGGACATAACAATAGCAGCCTATCGGCCTTTTCCCTTTATTTAACATAATAAAATATAATAGACAAAACAGTACACATAAAACGTACAAATATTGCCCAACAAAGTTTATATTAAGGTTTGAACTTTATACACTTCACGAAACTTAATCTCAGAGAAAAGCCATTGCGAATTAACACATCTATCTTATGAGTATACGTAATACGTTGGAAGTTATGTGGGAAGAGATCTTCCTAGGATGTATCGTTGAGGCAAAAACAAAAACAAAGAGGTAAAACTAATCCTTTCAAATAATGTCTACTAAAATTGATTACCTTTGTAGCATATTATTTTTCGAGCAATTTCATAACTCTACTTGAATATATTTCCAATTATTTACACAATTTTCGTAAATGAATATGACTTTGATGAATAAGTTTTATAGCGAAGGCACTTCCAGTAGATTGATAATGCTTTTGTAGATAACCCACTTGCAGAAGACAAGTATGTAGGCATTTATATGCCTACTTGTCTGATTCTACGCTGAATGTTCTGGACCCAACAGTTAAAACTTTCTTATACTTACACGTAGTTCATAGAAGCGCTTCATAGCAACTTTACGAGGAGCAAAGCACCTTTGAACTAATTTAGACAAAACTTTTGAAATTCATGTACTGAATATAGGTAGGTACACACTACTATGTATGCTACAACTTTAAATACACATGGACATTAGTTTCTTCTTGGATTTCAATGTGTGAAATTTTATATTCAGTAATTTATAATATTTTTATTATATATAGTGGTAAGTACCACATTAAATACTGATTGCGTACAAAATATAGTATACCATTATATGCCTGCTGCGTTGCTCGTGGTGTGAGTGTTGCAAATCAGGTCGAATAAAACTTATTACAATATATAAATAACATTAAATACTATATAAGTATACAATAGATGATGATGATGATGATACTTCACGTGGATTTAGAAACGTATATTTTATTAGTACATTCAACGTTCTGGGGCGGCGTGATCTACTAATAAGTGCAGAACTAAAAGTCACAGTTGCACTATTAAACCACGAAAACGCATCATCGGGAAACAAGTATCCCACGTGTAAATCCTAGACATAATCTAATTGTGGGCCAATAACTTCTGAAAAAATTGTATTTTTTATCCTTCCCACGAGTTTAAACTTAATGAAAATTGATATGGAGGTACAAAAATTTCATCACAATCGGCCCAGCGCAGCGGTCTGACCGTGGAATCGTAACTTCATAGAATTTTACAATGTGACAGACAAACAGGCAGACTTACTTTCTCATTTATAATATTGGATAGTTTTGATATACGGACCAAAGTATAGAAACTTATTAACGTATATTACCCTCCGCAAAATAACAGTATTTATAAGAAATTATGAAACTGAACCCTTATCCCGGATTATTTTGTATCTTGTTAAATCAAATCTATTGATATGTCAATCTGAAAAGCACGGTCATAAGACAATAAGCTAGATTCCTCAAAGTAAAAAGCGAAAAGGCCACCGTACCGCCATTATGCTAAGATACCAAGACTTATAGCCATTTTATCTTCTTCATAAATGATATTTATGATCTATCTATGAAATAAATTACTCTGAAAGTAGATGGTAATCATCGTCACCATGATGAATCAATTATTGTCCCACTCATGGGTATCAGTCTCAACTCAGAGATGCGAGGGTTCAAGTCCACC
>DWKW01002280.1:0-11247 GCA_018250115.1 Doberes anticus
CCTTCACACCGAAACACAGCAGTGTGAGAACTGCTGCTTCACGGCAGAAATAGGTGCAGCGGTGGTGCCGCCGCAGGGGAGTCTTTGACATAAGACTCTACCACCATCTAGTGTTCGAATGTTGGATGTAACTTTTTTTTCGGATTTAACGAGTTATGTAAGTTTAAAATATGTGTCGATCATAATAAAACTTGTTAAATAATGAATAAACGATCATGTTAATAGGCCAGGTTTTATAAGAGAAATAACAATAATAATAAGTAGTAAATTAATTCATACTCTCGTTAATACTTCAACTAATCCCGATGGCGATGATGTGATGTAATACACTGCAACCCGTGGTTATACATCAATTACAGATGGAGTACCATCAAACACAGTTTACGATTCTGTGCCATGTAAATAACGTTAACAGGTACACGCACATAAGCTTCTGAGCGGCTTGGTTAAGCTGGTTGTACAACATAGTCGTACATCGATAGAGTCGAGGGTATATACAGCTATCTCGTGATATTCTACACGTTTGAGATCCCACGTGTTGTATTTCTAGGATCAGAGCTTCAATTTGAGTTCATCAGTAAAGATTCATTCAGTAGAGCAGTAATTATCTTAAATAACAAAAACAGAACAAAAAATTTTAGTAGGAATGATATTGATTTTGTCAATATTATATGATACTGGATGCAAAGTTTTAACTTCACGTGAGTGGTAAAAAAACCTTACCCTTTTGATTGACCTCTTAATTATATGACGGTACATACTACATCGATGTCAGCTGTATCTTAATCACTTATGTTTTATTTATTATTATTTTTATTATATGTTTAGGTTTAATTTTATGTTTCCAAGTGTGAAAGTCCCAATTTAAATTATTTCAGGATTTTTCGCATGATTTCCGAATAAACTTATATGTAAACAGACGAGAAAAAATAAAAAAAATGTTTTGAGCCCCGACACTTACAAACTTTTTTCATAGACTTCTTCCATGTTTTTTATAGAAGGTTAAACTATATTTAGAGTCACAAGAGGTAAAGTATTGTTAGTCGAGTAACATATTCTGATTACAATTATAGCTGATTTTGAAAAATATTTTTGTAACAGTTAATAAATAACGAATTTAATCTCTTGACTCTCGAATCTTGATGGACGTAAATTACAGTCGACCAACCAGCCGACAAATTTTACTGCAAGCTTTAAATTAATTCTACCAATTTAACTTTGAGACAACTGATCTTTAAACAAAATATACTTATCCGAACAGTAAGATATGTTTCAACTTATTTTTAAGACATTTTGTCAATATTTTCCAACAAGTCGAAATCATTATAAAATAAGTAACTAAATAGTTTCAAACAAAAACACTTAATTTTACCATTGAGATTACATAAATTTACCATGTTTCCGATAAATGAGAACATAAACCTGCTATCGTCCCATAAAACAAACCGATTCCCTTACCCACTTTAGCCGCTAATGCGTTTTGCCAAATACCATAAATAAGAGGATTCAGGTAGAACGCATTAAATTAAATAATACGCGCAATGAGTAGCAGAAACATGATTGCTTCATATATTTTTTAAGTGCACGTGCTAGTTATCTACTATAACTTTAGTTCCACGACCTATTCCGTTATATTCATCGTCAACCCATTACTGTCCCACCACTAGGCACGGGCCCGTCTCAGAAAGGAGAATGTTAAGGCCATAGTCTATCACTCTGGCCGAGTTGCTATGAGTTGATGTAACCAATTCCAAAAAAATTGCGAATGACCCCGAACCAACTAGGTTATCTGTTACATTACATATCGAAATATTAACTAAGAATTACAATACATAAAAATACATTCGTGTTGATTAGTATGCAGGACAATAGAAGGCATAAGGACTGTTTTAAGTTACTAGTTTCTACAAATTACTTAATACCTACATATAATATTAGCCGCTATTACTGATTTATTTGTACCTACATATTAAATAGTATTTTAAGTGCATACTGTCACACAATAGTTAAGATGGCGTATTCGATGTTCACAGATTAGACAGGTTATCAAGAAAATGGCGTCGAAGCAGTGATTAGGCGTTTCTCAAAGAGAGGTTAGTAGGCTACTCTGGAATGCGTCTTGTATTGGTGCATTTGGATACCGCTACCTGTCTCATTCTCGTCTTCCTGCCACTAATTTCTTTCTTTCTCGCATATAAAATCAAGTGGTAGGTATCTTCAGATTTAATGGTCCGTTCTTACTTGCTTTTATTGGGAAAATTTATTACTAACCCTTTTATAATGTTAAATGAAATTGTATATTATTATGTATCAATGCGCCACGCAATGTGTTTTTACTTCGCTTTATAACGAGAAGTTATTTTGGCAGAAAAAGTTATACTTCTTTCTCTATTGTCATTTTACTCTACGTTGATTTCTTACGGTAAGAACTTTCCCACAGTTATCGTGTTCTGAAGCCAAGATAATAAATTATCAGCGACACTGAATCCGACGTACGTAACAACTACACTCTAAGTCTCTTTAACGCCTTGATAAAAATTAATTCAATTTTGTCAACTTTTAGTGACAGAAAGATGCCCTTTAATGTTACAATGTTAGACAGTAATTAATAAGTAATATTTTTCAACTTCTATAAAAATCGGAAATGTGCGAAGCAGATAAGCCATGATAATCGCTTTTTATGACATGACTGGTTTGATATCATTAAATTTATTAAATGGCCAACGTTGATTAAGGATTTAATTGCACATTATGTCGAGTACAGGTACGCTGTGAATATGTGACGAGGCAACAATTTTAACATTTAAATTTTAGGTGCAACAATAAAATTTGCTAACCCTCTCGATTTGTGGTAGCTCCAGAAGACACGTAGAGTGGAAAACTTGACCAGCGTTAAGGAATGAAGCCTTTATTTACAAACTATTAAGTACTTAAGCATCAATTAATCAGTTTAGTACGTAAAACGAAATATCTATAAGTTTCAATGAGAATGTGTCAGTAAGAAAATAAGCACTAAGTTTATTTTAGATTCCTTAAATTACATTAATAACAAGAAACCGTAGATATCCTAATAAATGTTTTTGTTTTATGCGATATGCGTGGAGAGGCGCGCGCACAGGGCGGCAGCGGCAGGAGGCAGCCGCGCGGCGGAGGGGTCTTCGCTCCGCAACTTGGCATACGCTCAGCGTCGCCCTCGCTGTGCAGTCGTTGCTCGGCCGCGGGGGGTTGAGTGTTGTTCGCGGCAGACCCGCGACTGTCGTTACCCTAACATTACAGACTCGTTTTCATTGCTCGACGGCGGCGTGGGCTATACACGCAAGCTATGAACTAATCACGCTTTTAATTTTTCTTCATTAAGATCTCCGAACTTGACCTGTGATTGTTTGTCCGAACTGTCAGTGAGCGTGTTGTGCTTTATCGATAGTATAGCCAGTACGACTTCAAGGGCAAGAGACTATTTCGTGGTGTTTTGATTGTGATGTTGTTTAGCTATCTGACTGATTCTAGTCTTGTTGCTTTTGTAAATTGTAAGTGGGCGTATTCGAAAGTTTGAAAATCGATCGGGTTACGTGCGTGCGTGGGATTGCGTTTACGTAATCTTTGTTTACCTTGGAAATATGCACTGTGTTGACTACCCGCTGTGATACATGCCATTTGTAACACTTCGACGACAATACTATTGGAGATACTGACAGCTATAGGTAAGTTAACGAGAGTAATACCCACTACTATATAATTGTATCTAATCTGCTTGTTTTTTGTTGTAAAAGATTTGCTTTCAAAACATCTATCCAATCATCTCGCTGTAAAGAGTCGGTAGATAGAGCTTTTTAAGATTCCACAAAATAATTGCTTTTCAATAAAAAATTATGTTGTTATTAAGCGAACGACTTATTAAAATTTTTGATTAAGAAAAAGGTATATTGGTATTCTTAATCTTATTAACACAAGATGGTGATTTACAGAATTGTACCTGCGTTCAATATTAAATATTTCTTGGACTAAGAAAAACATTTTAAGAGGAAAATGAGTTATATTTGTGAAGTATTGTACCTTGTAAGGATAAAAAAAAAACTGGTTTTAGACAGTGCCCATACATCAGTACGTAGCAGGGCAAAGATATAAACATTATCTATAAGTAGGTACTTTTCTGAGTAAAGTCTTGGTCTTTGCTGTTACAAGGATTCGTGACGAGGCCTCTTGAGATAAATTTATAGCTTTCAGGTGCTTAGAAAAAGCTTTAAAATTTTATCTGAGTTTAACAAAGTGGGAGAGGATATTGGTAAAGAAGTCTATCCTGCTTTATGCTTTGATAAACACTGATAAACACTTCGTCATCGTAAACAAATCATTTCAATGGATAAAATGCAAGTACATTTTCAGTTTGTAAACGAAAGAAGTACCTACGTATTGTAAATTTCGTATTTATATAAACTACATTAATATTTTCGGATTTTAAAATCAAACATGGTCTAATTTACTGTATTTAATTATTCGACAAACTGTTTTAATTACGTCATTTAGTTAACTTCGTTTTACATTGTAATTGTCATAAGAATTTATTTAACAAAAATGTGTGATGTGTTACAAACCATCAGATACGAAAATACCAGTATTTTCTTAGTAACAAATAAATTGCAGTTTTGAATGGCATGAACCCCATTATCCAACGGGTAAATTAACTGGTTTTGTTATGGGAACACGCTACAATAAAAACAAGTTTTCACGAGTAAAACATGCCCGTGTGAGAAAGGACGATAAGTAAAAAGTTGGGTTTTTTTGTAACTAAATTACACCCTTATGTTTTTATATCAAGAATAGTCTGATACGTTAATGTCAATATTGAAGGAATGTTTGAAAATATACGTAGACTAAGGTGTAGAAAGGATAGGCCGTTCTTTCAAGGGAAGCATTCATATTTCATGAGTACCGGTCTGAGTTACAATGACGTCGCGATGAGGTCGTCAGACAGGCATAGCTCTTAGCTTTTCAAATACATGCACAAATTTTTTACTTACTAACTGTACACTTGTCAAAGTATAGAAATCTATAACACATTTTGTAAATCGTTGGTTCGGTTTTTATGTTCGTAGTGGAAGTAATAAACTGTAAGAAATTTTATTCTAGTTTTTAATCCGTATTTAAGCTTATAATTTTCGAAATACTTAGTATGTTGAGCCAAAACTATGTATTTTTATTATCTTATTATTATTTGGCCCTTATAAGTAGGAAATGGTTAAACCATTAAGCTTGAATCTCTCTCTAGATACCTTGCTACAGTGTCAAGAACTGAAACAGATTCCAGACATACTATTGCACCCTGGGGAAATTAGAATGAATTACGTATATCTACGTATATATTTTGCACGTTCGTACTTTCATCTGCGGCGCATATATATGTAGAACAACTTCTAAGTTATAGATAAATTTATTTATACCTAAAAAGCGAGGTTGCGTCATCGACACAATGTTTCACAAGAGTCGGAATGATTTAACTTGTTAACAAGCAGATTGCTCACTAAAGTAGTGAAGAGCAAAGCTTTATTTGTAAACAAACCCAGACGAACCGTGAGTAGTTATGCCCACAGTACAACGAGTTATGAGTCAGAGTGATGCCATCAGTTGATCACACGAATAGTTACGTCGTCACAGACGCTCTTCACAATGTGCGCATTAACTTGCAAACGCGGATTTCGCGGACGAATGCAATTGGTCTTGAACAATTGAAATTGCGTTAAATGTAACTTCCTGATAAGCATTTGATGTCAAACTAGCTTCAAAAAGCTTCCCGTATCTTCATTAGTAGTATCCTGGTTAATGTGAGTTGGTTGTTAGAACTACTTACGTCCCGCATTACGACTCTCCGGAGATAGCCTTATATCCTGATGTTCTTTCCTGCGTGTGTTATACAAATTCTTCAGGAAATGGTTTAGATACTTAGGAGGACATTTATTTTACTATTATTTTTATTGGTTACGTAATATTTCCTTACTCTGCACATTGATACAGAATAATACGAACAATCGTAGGTACTGCAAATATTAACTAGAATTTCTATTAAAACGAGTACTAAATGTACTTAAACCTAAATACAGATGAACCCACAATATTATAAGCATATCAAAATTTAATTTTGTTATTTTACAAATGAACCAGAGAAATTATGAAAATGCACCGCCGAGTTTGTCTTTTGAATCGTTGACGAAGATTAAAATGAACTTGCCTTTTACAGCAAAGTAACTTTTTCATAGCAAAGGATACTGTACCGCGTTAGACACAATAAGCAAAAACTTTGCATTGCAGCTACAGTACTTCGTTTAAACTGCCGACGTTCTACGCGATAGGTTAAGCTGAAAGTCTGCATTAAGCCAGTCTTGTCTGCATCTTTTGCCTGCAAATTCCGTTTGCCATTTTTATCTTGTGGGTTTTATTATTTTCAAGTATTTCGATAATAATCAAAAAGATTTAAGCCAAAACCCTCATAGACTCTCATGAAATGGTAAGTATAAATTTAAGTATGAGTATTAAGTAAGGAAGCCTAAGCAGAGTTGACTAACTCTTAGTAAGTTGATACTTAAATAAATATCAAAATACTGCCAATAAAGCATAATGTTGATAGCAATTTACTGTACTGTTTGTGTATGGTGCAATGTACTCTATTTTACGCTTTGACACATACGTAATCTATTAATCTATAAATACTGTGAATTTAAAAACATCGTAAAAAATTCTTTCAACAGCAACTTGATCCTTTACTGCGACATGTTTAGATTTAACGATTACTTCACTCTACACAGATTTCCTTGTTAACATTACACAATCAGAAATGGTTATAAATTAATGCTTTGACTTCGAGAAAAATATGAATACTGTTATGTAATCTAATATAATTAATTAGGTAGCTATTTTAAAAAGTGGTAGGTTATCTGTGTTTATCAACAGTTTTCTTTTCTAATTGAAACAATTCAGTTCATCATCATCTCCATCAACCCATCATTGTCCCACTGCTGGGCATGGGTCTTCTCACGAAGATGAGAGAGTTTAGCCTATAGTCCACTGCGCTGGCCAAGTGCGGATTGGCGGACTTATGTAGCTAAAAGCCGGCGTGGTTATCTTTACCAATGTCAATAAGAATGAGTCAAAGATTAATTAGTTTACACGCGACTTCATTCTCCAAGTTTCTCTATACGAACGGGGTCGAGGTTAGACTGATTACTTTCATTAATGCATGACTTGGCTGGACCAGACGCGGAGGTGGAATAGCTAAGTGTTATGTTGCGGTAATATGATCCGAATGAATGAAAATTACTCAAATGCTACACTTCGTTTCTTGTTGATTCTTCGTTTCTCTTGATGATTTTTTTTACAAATGGGTCCATCGTATTTTGTTTCGGTTTTGGTTAGGATAAAAACAATAAAGAAGAGTATTTCCAACGTATACATTAAGAATAACTACACATCGACGTAGGACCTCAGATAGGACTTCTCAAGCAGCGGCCTGTATGATATTTTGCTGTTTCGTTAATTTAAATTTCGTTTATTTAAATTCAAGCGATAGGATATAATATTATGTTAATCTTGATATATTGTTGCTTGAGAGAATATTAGCGCATCTGCAGTAATAATGTGTTTAGTCAGAGACAGACCGGAACTGGAGAGTGCAACCAACCGAGAACTACTCAAGGTCGCACACACCTTTATAATCTAACAAACCGCAATAAAAACTTATTTCACAAACATAAATCTATGCTATGTTATGTGGAGGTATTAGAAATATTTAATAGTATATTCGTGACGCCTTTCTTATTTTGTATATGATGTAATTTTTTGTAATTTGTATAGCGTGCTTGTACTGTATTAAGGTTAGTTTTTGTATAGTATTTTCTTATGCAATACATGACATAATTACCCTTTTTAGTGTTGCTTTGCTAAATGGCAAAACCGGATAATTTATAATTTCTTTAGTCTATGTAAGTTTGACCATACTGCTTTATGTCACAGCCATTTTGCTCGGAGACTATTGGCACTATATAGCACTACATAATATAAAAAAATGTCTGTCTTCTTGTCCTAGCAGCGTTGAAAACGTCAAAACCGATTGCAATGTGATTAAATAAATATAATAACGTTTCACACTCATAGCCCCACAGTAGGATTTAACCTGAGTCGTGGATGCCATGGACACACTAAGAAACAAGTGGACAAACACCCAGACCAGCTACAGAAATCTAAATTCATTATTAAAATTTCTGCCCCACTGGGAAACGAACCCAGGACCCTCCGAACATCAGACGTCATCGTCATCGTTAAGATTTATCTAAGGAATAACATGGATACAGAAAAATTAAAAATGTATGCCTAATGGTATCAATTGGCCACTACACTGTTTTCACCATAACAGTTCGTGGTGCCCCGATCTATTAAAAATTCAAACCAAGCGAAAAGTCCCATTTTTACACCAAAGATGTGAGAAAAGATATCTCTACTGTCTATAAGTTGCTTATTGTTATATTTTACTCATTACGCACCAAAAGGAAAACGTTAGTGACATCCGCCTTTGGTGGTCGCCGCCGTCTGGTGCTGCCATCGGGATTTCCGTTTATTTTTTATTGCCATAACTAATTTACTTCCAAACGCTTTCGTCTCTTCATTTTCTACTTAACCATCAACTAACATAAATTTGAGCTAGGCATATTTTATTAATTAATTAAAATTATGCAGATATTGTTTTATAATATCTCTATAATAAAAATGATGTGGCATATTTCGTAAATATTATACGGCTTAATTAATCATTTGAACTGCTTAAAATTGTTAATGTTTTCTTATCAAAGTCCAAATGCTAAGAGCAACAGGAGAGTGTAACGTGCTATTAGATACAACCATTTGTTCATCAGCGTTGTGATTTGAATTTACGGCTGAAACGAACCATGACAAATAACGGTTCTAGTTCCTGAATGCAACTTTATTATGGAAAATAGAATCAGCCTGTCATGGCTCATCAACAGAATCATCTTAAGTGACCACTCAATTGTATCGGATCTAGATACAAGATTGATGATCGTACTGATCGTTTTCAAAGTATGTATGTTTTAATGCAAAAGTTTATCTTAAGATTTTATTGTTTATTACTTAACCTTATTATTAACGACCATTTCGTGAAAAACGTCCGATACTTTTATTTCCCCAGGATTTACTCACAGAGATGAAAGGGTTTAAGCTATAGTCCACCACGCACCAAGTGCAGATAAACTTCAAATGCCTTTGAGAACATTATGAAGAGTTCTTAGGCATGCAGGTTTCTTCACGGCGCTTTCTTTCTTGTTAAAACAAATGATAATTAATTTTGTAATACGATTAAAATTAAGAGAAACTAAAAAACTGGATGCCGGGATGTTAACCCTGACCCACCAGGGCCCGGAGCGGGAGGTCGAGATTGTTAACTGGATTATCTCTCACTTACTCATAAATCATTTAATTAAACGTATCTATGACGAATTAACTTCAAAATTATACTGAACTAAAATGTTTAAATGGATTTGAGTAAGCCATCGCGTGACTGGTGTCGATTGCGGCAAGATTTCTCCGCACAACTTACGAAAAAAATAACATTGTTTCTAATCTCAAGCATTACGTTATAAATTCAGAAATATTTCTTTTATGTCTGAAATAAGATGTTTTTTTTGGGAGAAAACGCGAATCTGACATGCGATTCGATTATACTCAATTCATACATACAATTTGGTAAAACCTCTTGTTTTTGTTTAATATTTTTCTTTGCATGTAATGAAAGTACTCGTAATAAGAATTCGAAGAACTAATAATAATATTTATTTCAATAAGGCTTATTATTGTAACATAAGAGTACCTTACGGTCTTGTACGTGAATATTTACATAATTGAATGATTTTTAAATTTCTCACGTACTGTCGGTTATCTAGGCAGTATCCATATTTTAATATAGATAAGATAAAACTGACGGAAATTGATACGAAACAGCGGTATGATTAGTTCTGATCACAGACCGTCAATAAGGAGAATACTCAATTGGATACTGTTGCTGTAATAATAACCGGTTCAGATTGCGCCGACTCAAAGGATTAAAAAGAAATTAGTGTAATCAGCTGTCAAATCAATTATGTTCCCAAGAGCTTAAATTCTTTCAGTTCTTTAAGATTTACAATGGATTAGAAACTCTTTGTCGATTGTTTTTAAAACCACTATTTTATTACTTTATATGTACATTTTACAATCTAAAAGGTTATCACACGAAGTTAAAAAAAATCTGTAAAAGATTTATGAACGAAATACAAATTTCAATCGATATATCTTCCCAAGGAAATATGATAATAAACGCTGGATAAAACGAGTGCTTGACCTAATTTTCTCTATTGTTTATAATAAGGCATTGGCCCACAAAAAGAACAACTGGTAACTCAGTCCGAATCCAGTTACGGTGGCATTCAGAGCGCGGTGTATCGAGTATCGATCTGGTGAACGACTCAACAGAGCCGCCCCACATTTTACGCTCCGCGCCGAGACGCGTACGCTTGCACACGATGATCTTCGATCGAGGTCTGTGAGCCAATATTTAAGCTGTCTAAAGTGAAAAATAAAGTGGAGCGTTTGATGACTTCCTGTAGTGATACAAAAAATGGTGTTACAAAATTAAAAACCGATTTCAAAACTAAAATATATGAAATTATCTTATTTGTATAAGACAATTCAATTTGTTTTTTCACGTTTTTATACTTAAATTACTTATTTCTTCTTTATCCCAGTAACTGACTCGATGTTCGCCGAATTTAAACGGAACTACCACGATACACAGAAATCCTTACAAATAGATAAAATAAATAATTTTCAATAAATGTCTGAGCTATAGTCAGATCAAAATATATAAATAGCAATAAATGTCTGAGCTATCGTCAGAATATTGCCTTTTTACACAATTTTTTTTAAAGCTGGTCGAATTTTAAGCATACTTATGCTATTATATTGTTATAACCTGGGGTCATTGTTCGCCTTGTACCTAAATCCGAAGTTATTCATTAGACCTGCAAAAATAGTACAGACTTCTAAAAAAAATGAATTTCTGTGAATCGTTGCACAATTGGCGAATTTATACGGTAACATAACTCGTACTTAAAGGCAAAAAAAGGGTTCGCAAAGAAGTTGACGTGGGTTTTTCACTGCGTGGTAGCTACGCTTTTGTGGCTAGTTAACAAATGTAGACAGAGACAGTAG
>DWKW01002281.1:0-11246 GCA_018250115.1 Doberes anticus
GACATTATGTGCGTATTAGAAATTAATTATCACTTGTTTTAACGGTGAAGGAAAATCGTGATCGTGAGGAAACATGCGTGCCTGAGAGATTTCCATATTCTTGAAAGCATGTGAATTCTACCAATCCGCACATGGCCAACGCGGTGGATTGTGGCCTTAAACCCTTTAATCTCTGAAAGAAGACCTGTGCCCAGTAGTCGGACAACAATGTTGAATGCTTTATAGCTTTTTCAACCAGCTAACTTTCTAGAGATTTACTGATTAGAAAAACAAAAGATGACTTATAATTCCGATTCCAAAAAAATCTGTAGAGATTTAATAAATAATCTGATTTATTACAATGAGTGAAAAAAAATTTTTTTAACTCCTTAATCATGTTTTACAGTAAAAAATTTAAAATATTCAACGTTAAATACGTTAAATGATCTCGATCTCGACGTTATTTAATATATGATCAAAACAGTTAGACACCCTATCAGTGCTCGTATCGGAGTACCTTATAAACTAGGGCTGCACCTGATGCCAGCAGACGAAAGTAATTTTGCGAAAATGGTAGTACTTAGCGTAATAACCTGGGACAAAATTCGTTTTGACGAAAGATTATATTATTTACACATAACTCAAATGTAATACAGGTAATGCTATAAACTGTACTAAAATGTTTAATACAAACCAACATTTTATTAGGAATATAATTATTGCGATGTAATTTATCACTCAACATTTCCCAGAATATATGTTATGCTAAGTACAGCCCTGTGACTCTTACAATATTTGTAAATTTATTAAAAAAAACTGCAAAGTATTTTTAGAAAAACGTCTGCTTATTTGTACAAAAAGACTTCTTTGTAAACAAATAATATTTCGCTACATTGCATTACAAAAATCGAATACACATCAAAAATGTTCAACCTCCTTTAACCTATTCTACAGAGTATAAAACTTTATTTATAATGAATTAATGTTGTAGAAGTTACGTTAATACACAAAACATGTTGAAAATTTCAAAAATAATACAGCCTGTCGTTTATTTTTTAAGAAAGATGCATCACGTTTATCAACATTTTAAATAGCTTAATTCCTTAATATTCTACTCCCAGTTTTGTGTTTTTAAAGAAGCATAATATTTTATACTTAATTATAATTAATACTTAAAGATACATATTACTTAATTATTAACGAAAATATGACTCTCGCTTGAGTGTTACATTTATATATTTAGTTTCCTATAGAAGACAACAGAGGTCATAAAATATAGGAATATTTATTTTTAAAACAATGTACCAACGTTGGTATTTCCTAGCGTTATTTTACGATATATGTACGTGCTTCCATATAAAGCTTGTATAGATCATTTCATGGTTTGTAGAACTTACTGCTAAGGTAGCTTTGTACTTATTTTATAAGCTGACTGTGAATATTCAAGGCCTAATTTACAGCTACGTTTTGATAGCAATGAGAAATGTCATTGACTAGGCCGATCCGAGGATCAACTAAAATTCACGTTGATGAATGTGACCAATTTGCATACCCAATGGGTTAAGATAAGAGTTCCAACAATATTATTTATAATCTGTTAATACCTTATCTTGCAAATAAATAAATAGAAATTGCTTTTAAGAACAACATACGAGGCCATCATTTCTATATTACATCAGACCACATTTACACCGGGGTCGTGAGACGAAACCTCCGAATTCCAATACGGGTAACAAGAAACAAAATGATAGTTGTGTATAAATGACAAGATCATTTTTTTTGTAAGAGTGCGAGAGTTTGTTACGGAGATAAATCTTTTCTGATGTAAGTCAGTGAAGTTACTTTATAATTGAAAACTCGAGCTTTTAATGGCAAGTTGACAAACAAAATTCCAATCGAAATCAAAACGTAGCTAACATTGTTCATTTATCTTTGTGTTTACAGCCACAGTAAAGGTGAATTTAATTATAGACTGACCAAGAATGAAAAAAAACACCGCTATATTGCAGATTTCCAAATTTAAGAATAGTTTTAATACGTTCAATTATTAAGTACCTAAATAAATGTAATTTTTAATATAATTCAGAAAATTGGACCCGCTTTATCAACAAGAAATTTCAACAATTTCATAAGACACAAGTTTTTTTAATTCACTGTGGCTGTGCCTTAGCTTTGTAAATATCATAAAATATTAATATTAATTGCAATAGCTATAGATTTCAAAGTGAATTGAACAGTTCCGTATGTAGAGTTTACATATTGTGTAAAGGTTCGTATACATAGTTCACTTTTGATGCAAATCTTGGGTGCATCATCCAAGGCGGTGTGTAAATTGATTTGTAAGCGGCTTGAACTGTTTCTACTATTTAGCTACAAATAAGTTGCGCCGACCAAAACAAATGTTCAGTATACAAATAAAAATGTATTAAATATTATAAGTTATTAAGAATAGAAATATTTTTAAGTAACTATAAAAACGTTCCTTTCTGTATCATAGTAGCAATAGCTGATAGAAAATTAGAATGGGTTGCGGTATTTTCTTCGGCTTTATTTTGAATAAATGAGAGTCTTGTGCGAAAAGCGGAATTTGCGTCGATAAATATGAACCTTATGTACCTACCATGTCGATATCTATAAATACGCATAACCTTAAGTGAACCGTATGTTTTTTTTTTTCGTATGGCATTATGTTCATAGTTCTGGTCTGCCTTTCGCAAGGTTCTGGTTTCGATCACCAGCGGGGATGAAATTTCGATGATGAATTTTAAATTTAAATTTCTGTACCTGGTCTGGATGTTTGTGTTCATGTGTCTGATTCATGGTAGGTATCTACCCACGATGCAGGAAATATGAAATGTGAGGTTATGAATGTGAAGCGTTGTTTACTAATAGGTACGGTAAATGTTTTGCAATAAGGTTATTTATGTTACTATTTTAATTTAACTAACGTTTCTTCTATTTAAACAATAACTCCGTTTTAAAATATTTAAACCTATAGGTTTATAACTATCTTATTAAAAACCGTCTTATATTTACCTACTTTTTAATGTTAAAAATAATTGAAAAAATGAGAATATGTTTTACTATTTTTTTATATTCGCATCGCATTCCGCTTTTCGCACAATTAAAATGAATTGACACCTTTTTTAATCGACTTGGCTGAATTATGGCAGTAAAATCGAAATTGTTCCTGCGAAATCAGCAACGAATATATCTTAATTCATGCTATTCTAGATTATTTGCGACATTTTGTTAGTATTATGAGATTTCTATAATTTAAGTTTAAGAACGTTCCATCAAGTTATGTATTTGTAATCACATACAAATACAAATTTGTCTCATTGTAAATTATTACAGTAATATGGACTTCAATTTATACGCTATCCATATTGTTGTATGAATTTTAATGCTTGAATGTTTCAAGGGCTTTCGCTTCATCTATATTTTGCCACTCCTTTTCGAATTTATAATTTTTTGATCAATTCCTGACAAAAAAAGCTATCTTATTCACACATAATTAACTAAAACTAATGGTCTTTATCTTTGTCTCTATTGTCTACGACCTATAACTATATCTATATTAACTGTACATTTTTTTTGAGTCTATCTTTCTCTATGGTAATTATTTTTAATTTTATTGGTGTGGCGTGAATCAGAACGATTGCAATACACAAGTACTTACTTCATTATAGTTAAGTACTAAAGGTGCGAGATGTCGAATGGTGTGATCACTGTGATTTTAATGTCCGTCATGTGAAGTTTATGTAAAGAACTGTTTTGAAAATGATGAGACGAGTGTTGGAATATTTAATTTATCGTAAACGACTCTGCGGTAAAAGGCGTCCTGGGATTTTTAAAAACATATTTTCAAGCTCGTAAGATTTTAGCCTTGTCAAAAGCAGTTTTTGTCCTAGTATCGGTCGGTATCAGATGTAACAATAAAGGTTAAAGAGAGTATAAGCATTCTGCTGTTTGACTTTTTCAATGTAGGCTTAATAATAAATTTATACCAGACAAGTTTTTTTAATAAGATCAAGAGTTAATTATTGAAATTCGGTTTATTAAATTTGAAATCCATGACGCCTTATGCTTTAAGTCGCAAAAATTATAAAAAATTTAGTGTCATAGAGCTCAATAAATTACCGAACTGTATAATATAATTATAGATTTTGATATGAAGACGAAGCGTAACAGACGTTATGTTTGTTTGTTTATGTAAATAATTGTTTGATTCATACCTTTAATTGGTCATTACATCGTTTGTATTATTTATAGGCATTGGAGCATATCATGTGAATAGTGCAGTGATGATTAATCAAATAAATTAGAACAAAAATAGTCGAGCATATGGTTTTATTTCACCCTTCAGTTGAAAAAGTTCACGTGTAAGTAAATTTTAATTTTAACTAGCTTTTCCCCGCGACCTACGAACATTAAGTACAAAAAACTACCTACAGGAAATCATATCGCGGATCGCTTATCCAAAAGTACCTGCGAGTTTATTTTAAGTTTTGCTCATAAAACTACTACTAACGCTCTTCCTTTACAATCAACGATAGCCTAGTGGTTAAGAATTCTGACCTCCCACTCGTTTGGGGTTGCAATCCTAGCATACTCGTTTTATTTCTCGAAGTTTTATGCCTATTAGATATTAATTGTTACTTTGTCAGTGAAGGTAAAAATCGCGATGAAACTTTCATGCCTAAGAATTCTCAGAAACGTTCTGAAAGGCAAGTGAAGTCCGCCAATCCGCTTAGCCACCGTGGTGGACTATGGCCTAAAACGTGCCCTCTCAGAAGAAACCCGTTGCCAGTAGTGGGACAATAGGGTCCATGATAAACATCCTATAATTAATTTTATGCTGTCCAATGTATAGCACAGTTCGAACAAATGTTAGTACATCGAAGTGGTGAAGATTAATTTGGAAAACAAATGAAACAAACGTCAATTTAACATGTAATATATTTCTAACTCTACAGTAACTGTCTTACGGACATAATACTATATTTAATTGAAAAATAAGACATTATTATTGCGAACCTAACGTACAATCACGACATAAATGGCTTCACAAAATCACTATAACAAACAAAGTCTGATTACAATCAGAGTAACATAATGTCAGTACAGCACATTTCTTTGACACATTCAAATTAAATTTATATACATTATATATTCTTAGGGAGTCAATGGTAGTCAAGCATATGGTAGAAAATAAAACCTTACTTATATCACCCGCGGCTCTGTCCTCCGCGTAAGAGTATAAAAGCAACAAAATCAATATAAATGACGTCTCACGTATGTATCCAGGTTCTGGACCAGAGGGGGGGGGGGGATGAAGAACCAAATTTTTCAAGCCGGATTTCGCGCGCTTTTTTGCCTGGCGAGCTTGGCCGCAGTGCTGTTAGGGAGTAGAACAAGCGCGCCGCGCAGTTTTTGACAGTTAATGCATATTCTATTGGAAAATAAGAACTTTTATAGATAACCATAGACAGTAAAGGAGTGAACGTAATGCAGCCTCCCCCCTCTGCCCCCCGCCCTGGTTATGCCCATGGCGCATTATACGGAGAGGTTATATCTCTCGTTCTGCTGAACTGATCCTGTTCAAACATCGCAGTATTACCTCTAATAGAACATTAAACTGTAAAAGTCATACTCAAATTCGTTCAGTAGTTTTTGAGTGACAAACAGACAAAAAAAAAGAACAACAAAAATCTGTTATATTTTTCAAAAATATATTTTACAGAAGCGGCCAGATTAAAATTTTATCATAGTAATATATAAAATACTTACACAGATAAAAAATAATACATGTACAACATTACAAGTGAAACTTGTTACATATATTGGACTATTTCTATAGAAATACCTACTAAAATTTATTTACTTGATAATAAAATATTTATTTATTTACACTTTAACTGTAAATCTAAGGGCGAACTTAATGCCTGAAATATTTAGGTAATCAAAATGATGCCGTAGTTACTGACATTAACTACCATATCATTTTTTCAATGCTGTTATGATGCCATAATGAAATGTATACAAGAAGGAATGTATTTTTTACAATATCAGTAACTTTGAATCCGTCGATACAATTTTTTATTAACATATTTTTGTTCATATATTGTTCCTGCGTTCACGTCGACCGATTCGAGTTAGGTACACGTGCAGGGGCGTTCACCATATGTGGCCGCACCGGTCACTCACTCGTCTTGTACATATACGTACGAATGCAACTTTATCAAAGCAACGAAGACTTTAATCAGTTGAGACCCCACACAACTTGACATGGGCTTGACATTTAAACAATATATTAACATAGCAAACGAGCATGCAGGCCGCCTGATGTTAAGTCACAACAGCCAATGGATGTCAACATCAAACCTCAACTAGAACGGAAGTCCTATTTGCGCATGAGGATGCGTTGCTACTCTTGAGTAGGAATGCCTTCCTGTCCAATGTCTTCTGCCTAACTATACCCTTCAAACCGAAACATAGCAGTTCTCACACTGCTGCTTTACGCCAGAAATTGGTGCAGCGGTAGTACCGCCGCAGGCGAGCCTTCGACATAAGACTCTACCATCATAAAAATGTTATGATTAACGCTACTAGAAAGTACGAGAGTTATGGAAGAACTGAGACTGCATACTTATAAAACGTGTTTTATATGTCGATTATTAAGAGGCCATGTAATATTCAATTTATTATAATTACGAACGAACATTAAAGAAATATAAACAGATTGTAAAAGTAGCAGTAAGGTGACAATTCAAAACAAAAAATATACGTGAAAAGTGCTCCAGACCAATGCGGGTAGATTGAACAAAAAATCCTTGCTAAGTCATTTCGATTAAAATCGTTCACAAATTCGATTAATCGAATTAATAGTACCGAATTATATTTTTAAATTGCTAGCTGAGTCTATAAATCCGTTTTTAAATAACTACAAAATTAATAATAAAATACAATACAAGGACGTTATAACAGATACACTTCAATCAACTTTACAAAAATATGTTTGTTCTTCATTACGTGTACTTATCTTATAGACTTTTCTAATCTAAATTACAGTTACTTTTGCACTTCTGAGTGTATTTATGATAACCATACTCTATATAATACACAACACGTATGTTGAATAAAACGCTACCATGACGTTAGATACATCAAAATAAAGGAACATTTCAGAACCCAAAAATATATCAATTCTGCTATATACAGTTTAATAAGGACAAAAATACACAATAAAACACCGAGTTCTAATAAAAAATACGTTTAAACAATAGTACAAAATATACATATAATATAATTATGTAAGAGATCATTTAATTTTTAGGAAGGGATAAAACAGGACATTTTTAGAAATTAATTGAAGTTGTATTACTTTCTCATCAGCACGATGCTTTTATTACTAAATAAGACGGATTTTTGATGGTGCAATTCCTCTTTCTATAAGAGAAAAGCTTTGAGAAATTAGCAGTGATAGCCTAGTGCGAAGGAGCTTAGTGATTTTAAATCGGGCTCTCACTCCTGTAGATTCGATTCCCATTATGAAATTAATTAGAAACGAATTATCACTCGTTTTGTGGTGAAGGAAAGCATTATTAGGAAACTTGCATACTTAAATGTTTTTTAAAATTTTCGCTCCGCGTCGTTAAAAAAGAAAAAAATATATAATCTTATAAATTCTATAAACGATTTTTGAGCTATATTAATTATCAAAATTATACTCAGTACCCCTCAGTTATGACCAATCCCACACATCCTGCATATAAGCAACGGACAAATTAAAAAGCAATTAAAAACCACGACCATATAATTTTTAAAGCACCTAATGATGCTAGACTTATGAAAATTATTAATTATTGCTAAATAAATACTTTTATCACAAACCATTAAATAATTTGTTGTCCTAAAAGTATATTACAAAATTTAAGAGTCTAATAGACAACACAAGATTTATATTACATAAAAGTGACGTAATTTTTAAGCTACCACTAAATTGCTTAAATTAAACACTCGGCATAAAAAATCCAACTCTATGCATTATTATTGCGCATTCATTTTCCTACGCATATTTCCTATTATTCTTTCACTTTGAATAGATAATAAAGTCGACATATGCTAGCGGTTTACTAACTTACGAATGTTATGAAAATAATAAAACCACCTTGGTATAACCTGTAAAATGCTATAAACGAATAAGGCGACGGCGGTAATTAGCAGAATCTTAGACTTAATTCTTCAGAACAAGATTTTTCTAGCATGAATGTTACAAAGAAAATGTATAAATAATGGACAAGAGCGGAATAGCCCCCTAGCCAAAATGACTTTCTATTCAATAAAACGCTATGGAACAGAATAAAATGTGTGTGAGCGCGATAAGCTATAGAAAAGTCACGTGCTCTAGCGTTTATTTAAATTCAAGCTAATGGTGAAAGCCAATGATTGTGAGGCAGGTCAAAACCTTAGCTTTTGTTGAAATGAAATATTTGGAAGCGTTTACCATCGGACATCAGTATGGTAAGTGATCAGTCATTTATTGAAACTCTACTTGATCTTCTGTGATTAAACTATTCGTGGCTATGATTATGTTTCATATATACAACTGATTATGTATATAACAAGTATACCCTCGTGTAGTTTTCCGGATTCGTCAAGGTTCCCGACGAGTTTCGCCGAGTCGAGTTGACTAGATCGCGACTAGGGCAGCTCATGATGATGAGGCCTATCCTGCCTGAAACTTGCCGGACTATACCGAAAACTACTCGCGAGAATTCCGGTATATACGATCATTCGATGCTCCTTGGGGTAAAATCGCGAGTGCGAAAGCAAAGGTTTGAACTTCTCTTAAACGGAGCAATCAATGTTACCACTATTCAGATTAAGTCTATGGTTTTTTAATCGGATCAAAGACAAAAAGCGAAGTCATATATGCACAATAATAGTATGAAAATTATACGCCCCAGCGATTATCGTGTTTCCGAATCAGTACGAATAGTTTAAGTTAACTTCAATGGGAGATAAGGTAATGTTTAATTTTAAGGACGGTCACACTTATGAATTATTACTTTTATACTCGTAACGATATCGCAATAAAGTTTGGCACAAACATCAATTGTCCAACAATCTCGGACAATCAGTCTCAAAATGGCACGTACGTACAGGTTTAAAACACGTACGAACGCACGTAAATAACGTACAGGTTTAAAAAAAAATAATAAAAAGAAAACATCAAGACACGTCGTTCGAAAGATCCGTTTATTGTCTATGATTTCTCTACATTTTGATCAAAAGCATCAAAAATAATAATTTGTGAAATATACGTATCTGGTGATGTTGCCATCTAAAAAAGTAGCAAATGAACTGGTCTTGACATTCATCTAATCTTAAGTAGCCCATGGACATCCACATTCGATAAAGTCCTGAAGAAGTGTGTGGATGCCTTGCTTATCCTGAGGATTAAATTGGAACACCTGCTGTCTCAGTGTAGTCCGCCAAACCAAACTGAAATGCAGCGTACGCACTGCTGCCATACAGTAAACATCGCAATGGATGCCGAACGAGAGAGAAATTGAAAAGCCGAGACGTTCCTAATATATTCTTACTAATAAGGAAAAACGAAAATGGCAGAAGCTCTATACAACAGGTGTGGTTTCACTTTCGAACACATTAAATGAACTTTTGTACCTAGCTTCAATTTTACACCGGAAAATAAAAATTAACAAATCAAATACATACCTTTCGACTAAATGATTAAATTAAAATGATTTAAGCTACTATCATATGGTCTCAACGATCCCTTTCCTCTTTGGCCGCGGCTCGCCCGAAATGAATGATGTTTCCTCGGATGATGTGCTAGTCAACTTATGCGCTTGCCTCGAAGTGCTCGGTATACTCTGGAAAGTTGAATGAAACTATATATGCATCGGAACGTAAAAGACTGACTTCCAATTCGTGGAACATAGTTGCGACGTTTTTGTTTACAAGCGCATAAATTCTCGAATGAATAACGCAAATAAACAATGATAAAACAAATCATTTAAAACTTCAAGTGAACTGCCCGTTTTCAGAATTATCGAAATTATGTGCGTATTATGAATCAATTATCACTCGCTTTAACGGTGAAGGGAACCTGCATCCGTGAGAGTTCTCCATAACGATCTCAAAGGAATGTGAAGTCCGCCAATCCGCACTTGGCGGACTATGGCCTAAACTCTCACATCTCTGAGAAAATACCAGTGCCCAGCAGTGGGACGATAATGGATTGATGATGATGATATATAGAGGTACCTCAAAGCTGAATATACTAATTGTTTGTCTAAATGACTTGCGACGTACAATAACCACTCCCACTCGAAAGCATTTCCTAGTGCAGAACGGTGGGGCAAATGCGAAAAGTAATCGAGAAAAGCAGCAGATGACATAATGATACAAATTAAAGATATAGTGCAGTGTTCGCAAATCGAATGTGTGTTAAAATTAACAACACACAAAATACCTTCCAATGTACAGTCGTAGAGCAGAAAGCTGTCAATGCATTACATTTTTCCTGAACCGCGCCCATACCATGAAATCCAGTTCTGGTTCTTTTAACTAAAATCCGGTCAATCTTTTTTTTACCTTTTGAAATTACACTTTTTACAACAAAAACAAAAAAAAAATATGTAAAAAGTAAAACCTGGCGGATTATAATTATTTTACGTAGACTTTTATATTTTTTACTAGGAATTTGCATTATAGACATGTAAAATTTCTTGCTGTCATAAGATACCGGTTAGAATAAACTGCCACTTCAATCGAGAACCCTTAACGATACTCGGCTTATTGCCGGTCTCAATGATAAACTAAAAACGTTCCACTGTTTAGTTCCTCGCTGTCTTAAGGCACCGCGTGTGAGGAATGGACTACCACTACAAATGACCACCCTAACGATCTTCGGGTTACTGCCGGTCCTAATGTACTACGATAAGATAATAAAAACGATCGGTTACTGGAAATATCTCTGGAAAGTTCCATTGAGATTCCATACCCACCATCTAGACTTGTGGCGGTCCTCCTCGGTTCAATTTAAACGTTCGGTTTGCCGTACGTGCACGCGATGGAACGATCTTCCTCCTGAAGCATTTGCGGAGCGTTATGACATGGGGTTCTTCAAAAAAGGCGCTAAATGAGCTCTCCTTCCAAACCAACGCATTGGCAGCTCTTCTGGTGTTGCTCGTGTCTATAGGCCACGGTGACCACTTACCATCCGGTGGCCCGTC
>DWKW01002282.1:0-11244 GCA_018250115.1 Doberes anticus
ATGTACATGGGCTGAAGAGACCACTTAACATCAGGTGGCCTGCATGCTCGTTTGCTATTCTGATAATAGTAAAAAAAAACGTACATACGCATGTTTACTAGATCGTTATTATTTTTTATTCAAACGTAGCAGCAAACGAGCATGCAGGCCACCTGATGTTAAGTGTTCACTGCAGCCCGTGGACATTCACATCTGAGGTTGTATGTGGAATGTGGATGCGTTGCTACTCCCGAGGACTAAGTTGGAATGCCACCTGTCCAGTGTCTTCTGCCTAACTGCACTTATCAAACCGAAACACAGCAGTTCTTACACTGCTGCTTTACGGCAGAAGTCGAGCCTTCGACATAAGTGTCTACCACCATCAAATGCTCTTTGAACATAATTATAGATCATTATGAATATCGCTAAAAAATTACCAACGTACTAGACCCATTACCGTATCCAAATGTCGAGGTACACTTACACGAGTGATTGTGATTTAGAATTCCGACATCCATCTTCTGTGGGCCAGGGTTCGAATCCCGGCAAACACGTCAGGTTTTTTTAAACTAAGCGCGTTAAAAAAAATGGTTCTTGCTTCAACAGTGAAGAAACACATCATGAGAAAACCTGCATGCTTTAAAGTGCACTTGGTTAGCGTCACCGACTATTCTCGTAGTCTACCACGCCCAGCAGTGGGATAGTGGTAAGTAGATGCTTTATCACTACCCTATTTGGTTGGAATAAGCAAGCTCTTAAGCAATGTCGTCGAATGGCGACCACGATTCGGAAAAAGACCAGGGTGGAAAACAGCGGGAAACTGCTGGATTCAAAAGGCGCAGGATCGGACGGATTGGCGCCAATTAGGGGAGCCCTATGACCAGTGGGCCTCTAAATACTGATGGATGAATGAATGGGAAAGATTCGTAACTATCTATATGGCTTGCCCATCAACCCCGCGTCTTGAATACGTCGTCAAAACGTTTATTTACACTTCAGATTGAAGGGATCTCTTGAAGAAAGTTTTACTTCATTGTTATTTTACTTTGTCTCAGTTTAAATTGAAAGTCATGAAAAGGGTGATATTATACTAGAATTTTAATTAACATCATAGATAAAACGTCGAGAAACTCTTGTTTTTAAACAAAATGGCGAGACTTCATTGCTCAATCTATTTCTGTCATTATTGTTCAAACAAAATAATTATATTATCTTCAGTTGTCCTGAAGCTTTCTATGGGGGCGGTTCCAAGTCCAGACTACAGAAATCAATAACTGCTATTGTTTTTGTGTTATTTTTTATTCATAACATATTTAAACGCTCATATATTAACAAAAAAATATCCGGCTTATCGTTTTTTTATGTTAACGGAACAGCAAAAGATTGTGCCGGCCACCTAATGTTAAGAGATCACTGCAGCCCATGAACATCCATATCCAGTCACAAATAGATCCGAAGTCTTATCTGAGGTCGTACATGGTTGCGTTACTACTCCTGAGGACTATGTTGGAATGCAGTCCATCCAGTGTCGAGCTCTGCCTAACCACACCCTTCAAACCGAACAGCTGAGCTCACAATGCTGCTTTATGGCCGAAATTGGTGCAGCGGTGTTGGCTGGGAGTGGAGAGGAGTGTTACTTTTTTGTTTATAGGGGCGGTGTTCTAAACAAGGTTGCGAACCTATGACTTACAACAACCTTGGAACCGTCGCAATATATTAAACAAATAATTTTGATAACTTTGAATTGGTAAAGTTTAATCAAGATTATTTTTATCGGACAGGAGGCTAAAAAGAAAAGTTTGTATTCAGATTTATTGAATATCTAAGTCAATGAAAGACAAAGAAGAATTGACAAGGTTACCTGAAATTACATTTTCTCCGAACCTTAAAAACTTAATTAGAAATTTAAATAAGGACTGAATTAATTTTCTTTCACACAATATTCTATTCATTACATTGCAAAGAATACTAATTAGTAGCTACCTGCGACTTCGCACGTGTTGTCTTCAAAACATACATTTGATGGTGGTAGAGTCTTATGTCGAAGGCTTGTCTGCGGCGGCACCGCCGCTGCACCTATTTCTACCGTAAAGCAGCAGTGTGAGAACTGCTGTGTTTCAGTTTGAAGAATGTGGTTAGGCAGAAGACACTGGACAGGAGGCATTCCAACTGAGTCCTCAGGAGAAGCAACGCATCCACATATAACCTCAGATGTGGGTGTCCATGGGCTGCAGAGACCACTTAACATCAGGTTGTCTGCATACACGTTAGCTATTCGATTTTTTTTTAAACACACTCATACACCAAACCTGCCGTCAAATTATTTACGAAATTATTTGAAATACATTAATTTGTTGAACCAACTTGCGCATCACTTTGCAATAGGCAAACTGGTTGTACCATTTTAGAAAACCTTCCGGGCTTGCAAACAGTAACAAACCAAGTTTCATCTCCTAACCCCTCTAATGGCTTAGGATCAGATAGACTGTAAACATAGAAACAATCATCCATACATAGAAACTTTGTTTGTCCGTCTGTTACGCTTTCACGGTCAAACTGCTTGGCCAATTGTGATGAAATTTTATCCGGCAATAGTTTGTAGCTTGGGTATGGAGTGTGGGTTATATTTTTTTAATTGAACCCGGTTGTAATCAATGGATGTCTCGGCGCGCATGAATGTTCTATGTAATTAACATTACATAATTTTGTACCCTGAATACACGCGGACAAAGTCGTGAAGTACGGTGTAAGGTGTACATAGTGCGAAGCAAATTTTGTGAACTTTTGCGACACAAATGCTGACAAATGCGTGTAGGGAACGCGAACCGTCAGTTATTGCTTACATTATTGGCGTCGTAAGAAATTTTACACGTTTCGATAGACAACATGAATTTTGACAAAGTGATTTTTTTTTTCAAACTTGGTACTATGTTAAAAATGAAACGTCAGCAGCTTTCGCGTTAGGCACCGATTTTATAAAGAGTAGTAGAGTCTTATTTCGAAGGCTCGCCTGTGGCTAGGTTGACTGTGGCCTAAACCTGACTTAAACATGACTTATGCGCAGCAATGTGAAAATAATGGATTGATGATGATGGTGCTTATGGTTCTGTGAACCCTTCAACCTGAAGAAAACTGTGACAATGAAGCAATTACTCAATTACTCAGAAGCAAGTAATTACTTACAGATTAGCTCCTAACCTTCTGGCTCACCAAAGGCAATCCAGAGGAATCCGAGTTTAATTCCAAGTTCTGGAGAAACTTTGGCTTTTCTGTTTCGAATTCAGTATTCATATCTGCTTAATTATCCTAACGCTGACTATCCTAATAAATTAAAACCAACTGTTTAAAGTAATTAACATTTCCTAGCGTTTACAGATATAAAAAAGTAGAATAAAAGCTGTGCCAATAGCATATTTTAAAATAAATTACTATTTAACTTATAAAATGGCTTTGGACCTAATAATACCGCGCTGCTTCTAGGTTTTAAATGTACTTAAAATAAATAAATAACGTTTCACACTCATAGCCCCGCAGTAGAATTTAACCTGTGTCGTGGGTGCCATTCTAAATTGATCATTCAAATTTCTGCCCCGCTGGGAATCGAACCCATTACCCTCCGAACGGCAGACCGCACGTTGACCACGGCGCCATACGGGTACTTGAATCCGTTAGCAGATGGTACTGGGGTGATGGTGACATAACTAGCTGTCTCGTATGTTCATTATCCTGTTAAGGTTAATCTGTAAAATGAATTATGTCAGGAACCAATTTAAAATGAGTTATATATAGTTTTTTCTGCCTGAGTTTTATCTAAGTCAACCATAAACTACATTTACTATTGGTAGCCTCAAATTGTGCTTAAAGGATGATGATGGGTCAAAAGTATGATGAATTTCCATTTCATTTTAATTTCATTGCAATATCCATTTCATTTCAATTTCCACTTCATTTTAACTTCATTTAAATCTCCATTTATTTATTTATTTCATGAAAACCCGTATCGCACTATCATCAATAGGCGGGTATACAGTTACCGAAGGTTCGGGGTTCGCTTCCATTTGGTCTGAAAGTTGGATTATGAATTTAGATTCCAGTTCCTAGTGTAGGTTTTTGTTGTTGTTTTACGTCTGTCCGACGATACTAGGAAGTGTGGGTAGTGCGGAGCTATGAGTGACGAAACAAATCATTTTAATAAATCTCATTATAAAAATCTTTTCACTGTCCACAATTTTCCATATATGGATTGTATAACATTTGAGCCCGCGATATTTTTTTACTCTTTCAGTCCTTTAAAAAACAAAGCATTACCCACATTGAAATAACAATTACCAAAATAAAGCCCGAAGGTGTTTAGTATATTACACAGCGAAATAAATAAGGCAACTACACTACAAAGGGGAGGTCGTGGATATCCTTGGAACGGATCCTAGGGGTCTCGGAAAATTTATGACTGAAAAACATTATGAATAGATATTTATTGGGGTCCTACAAGTACCCTGATAGTCATCGTACAGTCGTAAAGTTAACTCGACTTTTACTTTCGAAAAAGGGTACACGAGTCACGCCACTGAAGTGGTTGAGCCGCATGAAAAAAGATAACTTGTAGAAACCAACCTTAATTATTATTTAACCTAAATTATTTATCGACTTTTACTTTCGAAAAAGGGTACACGAGTCACGCCACTGAAGTGGTTGAGCCGCATGAAAAAAGATAACTTTTAGAAACCAACCTTAATTATTATTTAACCTAAATCATTTAATAACGTATTATGTAATATATTAGTATTACAAAACTTTTAATAATAGGTTGTCTGATGAAATACGATTTTAAAATAATAGCAGACACTTTAGCGAACCAACTTGGTCCCCATGAGTAGCAACGCATCCACATACGACCTCAGATAGGAATTTCGTCCTAGTTGAGGTTTTATGTGGATGTGCATGGGCTGCAGTGACCATTTAATATCAGGTGGCCTGCATGCTGATTTGCTATTCTTTTAAGATAAAAAAAAAGACTAACAACAGCCAAATGCTACGGTTCGTATATACTTCTGTCGCTTCTTCAACTGTCATCAATCTTTTTGAAGTGAAAACTTCTTTAGCACCGTTGTCATTTGAAACTCGATGAAACGAAAATGCGACACTAAAAGGAGACAAACACATACATCTATAGAATGTAGCCAGCGGGAGAGTGAGATAGAATACATTACATAAATACAGTGTTTCCTGATATCTTGATTTATGCGGTGATTTCTTCTAAGTTTCGTTTTTTGAAGGTTTCACTTCTACCGTTTGTGAACTGAACTACACACATGTTTTTCCATCTTTTCTCTTCTTTTTTCATCATTTTTTTTTTCATGCCTTTACAACTCATACCAATACCTCAGGATATGCATAATGAGTCATATAGTATCATAGAGTATATATATTTTTTAATCCACTCACACAAAAAGAAAGTGTAAAAGTTACTGCATGGACGGTCCCGGTTGTTACCGTAAATAAATTATGGAATTGGTAGTTTTATATCGAAGGCACTGCTACGTTTTCAGCACTTATTTCTGACCTAAAGCAGCAGTATGAGCATTGCTGTGCTTCGGCTTGAAAACCATGGACAGGAAAAATACACTAGGTGTTCATGTCCATGTGACCACTCAACATTAGGACTTCATGCTCGTTTACTACTTCGTTAAAAAAACAACTGATAACTTGGATTTATGTACGAGCTAGTTTTATCGTCCTAATTATGCTGCTAACCATTATGACAGAATCCGTATTGATTAAGACAGTAACGACCGCCATCTTGTTACATACAAGGATTTTATTACGACGAGAGTTGTCGCTGCAAATAAGTAATCAAAACATTTCCATGTTAATTGAACTGCCAAATATATGACGCCGCATATTACAGGAAGGTCAAATTCCACTTGGACTTTCTTTTTAAAATAATAGAAATATTTAGGTCCTAACAATAAACAATTTCTAAAGGGATTTAAACAAAAAAAAATAAGCACATAAATTCCAACAACATTTCCAGACGGACATTGGTAATATTTTTAGATCCTGTATATTTTATTTCCCATCAAGTAATCTACATATAAATACGTACAGCAAAAACTTTGTACTGCTTTTTACAAAAATTGCGTGGACGTAGGCGTATGAATTTCGGCACACTTATAGTTTATATAGAGAAGGAGTGGCGAATGCTAATATTTTTTAATAATAATGTTTAAAAAATACAATAAAACATCAAAAAAAAAAAAAATCACATACATACACAGTAAAGATTGTCACCGATTAAATTTGAAATGTCGGAATGACAACTCGATTGTGAATTTCGTTCATTCCAATGTTCCCCTTTCAATAGTCCGAGGAGTGTGTGTGAAGACAAAAAGAGTTTATTTTGTAATTTTATGAAATACCGTCGGATTTTAACGAATTAGCGATCACTAGTTACATAGAAGTTTCAAGCAAAAATAAACCTTCTTAAATCGTAATACTGACCTGCCGATGCTGATGAAGCACATATGCATGATACTGGCAGAACACGCCAGCACGTCACACGTCACGTACACGTTACACCACACGATGCCCAGGGGCCAATAACCTGGAAAATATAAGCTGATGAGATTTCGTTTTGATATCTGCAGTTTGACCTAAGCGTAGTTGCTGATAATATTTTTACTGATGTTATGGGTACAGGAGGTGTAATCTTTGTGGAAAACCAGCAAACATTCCAGTTCTAAGCCGAGAAATGGCTATCGAACTAGGCGCCAACCTGCTCGGTGAAACTGTAGGTACAGGAGTAACTGTCATCATCAACGTATTGAGATCCCACTGCTGGTCTCAGGTCTTGGTCGGCTGGCCACATACTTGCAACACGACCATATTCCTTCCGTTATGGAAATTGCATTACTAAATAATATAGCAGTGTGTACGTGGATGTACGACTTCAAACAGGAGTTCTGTGCTTTTTGAAGTTGGATGTACGAGTAAATGTCCATGGGTTGTAAATATCTCTGTACTATATATCTGTCCAACATCTACTGCCTAACTACGCCCTTCAAACTGAAACACAGCAGTTCTCATACTGCCGCTTGATGGCAGAAATCAGTGTGGCGGTGGTGCCGCCGAAGGCGAGCCTACGACTGCTTACTTACGCCTACATGCTCGTTTACTACTTTCTTGATATAAAAAGTCTAATAAGAAAGAAGCTGACAGGAATATACTACACACATCTTATTGTACAAGTACAGTGCCAAGCATGTCGATAACTTCGTTGTTAAGTAATCGTTTACTTCCGCATCAATTGACACGAATAAAGCCATCGAGAAATCCCTTTGAGGAACTAAAGCGAGTCGATCGCGAGGCAGGTAATCGGATCGTCTCAACGTTATTGTGGCGTGTGTTAGTCGCTTTGATGATGTGCTTGTTGAAATGATACCTTTTCTGTATTTGGAGTACAAGTAAATTTCGATTTCTTATTGAATGAACAAATGAATATACTTTATTGCACAGAAACAAAGGACATAAGCAACAACATAAAAAAGTGTGAATAACGTTTCACACTCATAAATAACGTTTCACACTCATAGCCCCACAGTAAGATTTAACCAGTGTCGCGGGTGCCATGGACACACACAGAAACAAGCACACATACACTCAAACCAGGAGCTGAAATCTAAATTAATTATTTAAATTTCTGCCCCGCTGAGAATCGAACCCAGGACCCTCCGAACGGCAGACCGCACGTTGACCACGGCGCCATACGGGTCGACGTACATGTGTATGCATGCTTGTATATTTCTTAAACGTTAAAAAATCTCAAAATCAAGATCAAAAAAGAAAATTAAAAACAACTGAAATAAAAATTTTGCAGCCACAAATTAGTTCATGAGACAACAAAAATCGTATGACTGAAGACTATATTGGAATGCCTGTTGTCTAGTATATTCTGCATAACCATATTCGCGGTGGTGGCGCCACAGGCGAGTCGACCTCTACCACCATCAAATTATTGTAATCGATGATGATATTTCACATTTTAGTTCAAATGGTTACAGAAGCTAGCTTTTAAAAGTTTATTCAATTATCATTTTGTTGTAGTTCTAACATAGGTTAAGATTGAATGACTATAGATATCAAAAGCGCAGAAATGATAAATAAGAGCGACCGCATTTGCAAAAAAAAACCTCTAAATAAAATTAGTGGTTACAGGGGTTATCAATAAATAATAGTAGGGAATACGGTAATAATCTCCGATCATACCTACCTATGGTTGTTTATTACTGCAACCGCGTTCTTCAACCGCGCCGTGCAAGCGACACTTGTCCATTGACGGTCTAATTGCCATCGAATAATAATATAGAGTTGATAACCGAAGAATCGACGAAATTCCAAAGATATTGTTCATTCTTACGCCGCGGCCGCCGCGCCGCTGCTGCATCTATTTATGTGTTACAGCGTGAGAGTAGTTAGTGTGAGCATTGCTGTGTTTCGTTTTGTATGGTGGAATTAGACAGAAACACTGGATAGGAGGCATGGCACCTTAGCCTTAAGTAGTAGCAGCGCATCCAAGTACGACCTCAGGAATAGGAATCGCTAGGAATCGAACCTAGAACCCTCTGAAGGGAAGGATAGGAACGAAAATCACTGTCCAACATACGGTTATATTATGTTTATAACAGATACTTTACAAATGTATAACATCTATGTTTGACGACCCGTATGGCGCCGTTGTCAACGCGTGGTCTGCCGTTCGGAACGTCCTGGGTTCGAACCCCAGCGGGGCAAATTTGAATGATGAATTTAAATTTCTGTACCTGGTCTGGGTGTTTGTGTGCTTGGTGGTGATTATAAATTCTTCGTAAATTACTAAAAGTGATATTCAGATTAATAACATTAAATTATCCTACACTAGACTTCCGTCCGCGTTGTCGCCGCATATGAGTGAAAAGATTTACTCAATAGTTTTTACGTGATTGACGAACATATATACAAAAGAAAAGTGGGCGGAAAATCCAAAATATATCATTTTGCGTTCGGAGGCTCGCTAAACAGAGAAAAAAGATAGCTTTTCACAAATATATTTTATACAGACATGCAGAGTTGTATTATGGTAAACGTGTAGGCTATAAAATATGCTAATATTAATCACGAGGAGTAATATCATATTACACATCTTAACATCTTAATGTGTATTATTATTAATTAGTAGTATTAACTTCTGATAAATTTAAAATTTATAACAACACAAATGTGGTTATATCAACTCTGTATAATGTACTACTGGTCTCAAAGTACGCAAGTAGCGGTTATTGTGCGGCAGAATAACTGACAAATACATAACCTGTTGTTACATCATCAGCTGCAGGGGAATATGAACTTTATGTGTTAGGCTAATGGAAAATGTGGGAAACAAAAACGCTTGCATTGAATAGCGAATTCCTTGCAAGGATTTTGTCGTGTGTGTTCTGTTCGAATTGAATTGTAGTTGTGTAACTGTTGCCTTATTTTATTTTGATTAGGTTTCATTCTTATTTTACAATACCATTTCAAGCATATACCCAGAAACCTAATAAGCTTAATTTATTGCTTCTTTAAAGAGTTAATTTAAAAGTAGGAATGTCTTCTATCCTATATAATATTCTGTATTCCACACCACACAGTTGGGCTCACACTATTGCTTTACGGCAAAATAGGTGGTATATCACCACTGAAATAATGCCGCCGTAGACGAACCTTGGACAAAGACTCTACCACTGTCATAAATACCAATTCTTTCTTTTGCTATTCAATAAATATCTGAACAGCAGTTGATAACGAAAATCATAATTTGCCTTAAAAAGCGATTCGTCAATCGTCGCTTTTAACGGTCGTTGTTGTCACAAATCTGTAGAACAAATTAAATTATGCATTAGAAATGAAATTAGAAAGCTGTGCATAATCGAGATTTTTTACTTCAGTTAACAGTGAAACATCTTAGTTTGTTCGAAATAATTAAATTCATTACATTTTAATATATTCAAAGCTTAATCTACTAATGCTTTAGAGAAGTCAAAGTAAGTAATGATTTCTAATGATCGTGTTTACCATTAGTTACCATGAGATTAACACCATGGAAATGCTACCCGCTGATTTCAGTAACTTGTTTGACTTACAGATGAACTATAAGTAATCAAAGATAGAAACATAATTATATGTAAGTGATAGTGCTACTTGAAGCCGAAGTAAAAGCAGTGATTCCGAGTTCAAATCCCAGTAATTTCTATTGAAACCAAATTATGAACTGATAGCCCAAGGTTTTGAAATCGACCTCTCGCTACAGTGGTTCAGGGTTCGCATCTTATCGTGCATTTAGAATTTTGGAAATTGCTGTTTATTTCCGAAACTAATCATTTGTTGAAAGAAAACATCTTGAGGAATCCTGTGCGTCTGAAACGTTTCCATAATGTTTTTGAAGGCATGTGAAGTCTACCGATCCGTAATGGCTCGTTTAGTAGACTAGGGCCTGGACCTTTTTAATTTACAAAAGGAGACCCGTACCCTGGTTTACGGCAGAAATAGGTGCTACGGTGTTACCGCCGCAGGCGAGCCTTCGACATAAGACTCTATCACAATCACATGCAGGTTTCATTATTTTTTTACCTTTACTTTACCTTGTAGCATGCGGTGAAAAAATACGAACTACAAAAAATTAAGTTCATGCTGCATTCGAACTTCAACTGAACGGAGTAAGAGTAAAAATTCAAACCGACCAAGCGACTAAACCATTAATTTTCTTGTAGTGGAACCAGTCCCTTATAATCAATACATTATGCAAATTCACTAAATTAAGTCACCACTTATGTTATTGACTCAGCAGGATTTACGTCACAAAACACATTGAAAAAGAATATTTGTGTTAAGCCAAGTGCAATTAAAACACATCTTTATTAATACTATTAACGTTTCTGCTGCCAGTAAACTATAATTACGTTTCATTTAAGTTGTACTAAACAGTTTGTTTAAATTAAACATCTTGTAAGAATTATGATAATATGTCTTTTGGTCAAAGGGGGTCATATTCTAAGTTATATTCTCCTATTAGAAGAGTGATTACATTACTCCGCGTTGTTTTAATTTTTTCGGAATAGCAAAAGGTCATGCGTACCACCAGATTTTAAATGTTATTGTTAACACCATGAAGTTAATGGTGGTAGAGTCTTATGTCAAAGACTCGCCTGCGGCGGCACCACCGCTACACCTATTTCTGCTGTAAAGCAGCAG
>DWKW01002283.1:0-11244 GCA_018250115.1 Doberes anticus
GTTTAATGTGGATGTCCATGGGCTGCAGTGACCACTTAACGTGTCGTGTATACTCGTTTTCTATTATGTTAATATGAGAACTCTATGATGTTCTCAAAGACACGTGAAGACCGACATTCTGCACTTGGCCAGCGTGGTGGACCATGACCTAAACCGTTCTCATCGCTGAGCGTGCCCAGAAGTGGGAATGGGTCGTTGGTTGGCACGATTGATGATAGGAGCACTTACATCGTTAGATTGAAGTGCTTAATCGCAATGACTCGCGTGCGCGGTCGCGAAATACGTTTCATATTTCAATGGAAGGAAGAAAAAATGAACCGATATGACTAGCCGATCCGTACCAGCAGAGTTTCACCGCTTTCAGTCGACGAATGTGAAACATTAGCTATAACCGCAATCAAATCTTACCGTTAAGTTATTTTTACTATTTAAGATCTTTATTTACATAAAAAATGTACTATAATTTGATGTTTAAAGTGTTATATAAATATTTATTTGTAATACGTTCATTTGAGTTTGTGTTGATTTTTTTTATAAGTTAGACATTGTTCAATCTGCGCTGCTCGGTGCACATCCACTTGTCCGAAAAAAGGGATGTCAATTGACCACCGACTTATGACCACAGTACTCTACTGCAGACAGGTCTAGGCTACATCTCGGCGTATATTGTGCAGATCTTGTTCAAACTTGGACGATATTTAAGTCTAATTTAATTGTAATTAAAGTTCTATAAAAGTTGATCGTATTGCGTGATTGACGAACGAAGAGTTAAAAAAAATACATACTCTCGGGTGCGTGAATTTTCAAATTATGTAATGCATTTGGTACTTCGCGACCGCGCCCGCGAGTCGATACCAATAAGCACACGAAATCATGTGGCTCGGCTGTGTACATACTCGGCTAGCGTGGTGGAGTACGGCCTAAAACCTTTCATCTCTGAGAAGAGATCCGTGCCCACCAGTGGGAAAATAATTAGTTGGCGGTGGATCAAAAAAAATTTTTTTTTTCATTTCAATTAATAATATTTGACTATGGTAAACCGAATTTATTTCCATTTTTCTTACTTGATATAACAAGATATACAATTTTTTTAGAAAATCTGCCATCAAAAGTCTTTTTAATTTCGGTTTCCTGGACTTGAAATTGAAAGTTTGCTTACGTATCACTGACGCCCCAAAAAGAAAAATAAGGGAACCGTAGTGTTGCCATTACCCGGTAATTTCCTGCCAGAGTAACTTGTTAGGAGAACTGTATATAGATTTTGTACGTCATACTTGGGTGTATAACCCGACCAAATACGTAGGTTTATGAAAGAGGTGCTATGAAAGATTGCAGGACTGATGTGCTCATGTCTTGCTCGTGGGATTGGTTAATTTAGGTGATGAAAGGGTGCTTGCCTGTCAAATGATAGACTATGACGTCACTTGCACTATTGTTGAGTGAGCGCCTCTGTACGCGTTTGAATGGTGGAATCCTACTCAGGTCGAGGCCTTCACGTCCGACTCTGCCTCCCACTCCTACCTTACCCCCACTCACTTTCAGGGGTGAGCCCTTCCGATTCCCCACAAAAAACTCGGTGAAGCTGCATAGACCGATATGGCCCACAGAACAATTCTATACTCGTGAAGAGTTCCAAGTCCTGGAGTGGCACACGATCAAGTAGTCACTGCTGTAGGTGGACTAATTAAATTCATTGTGATAACGAATCGTGCCTTTGCGAAACTGATAGATGATCCGTCTTCAATGTTTTTCATGTGTTTGATGAAAAAATAACAATATTTAGAGCACGGTGTGATCAAAATAAATTCCTATGTAAGTTATAGAAAAACTTTGCAAATATCGAATCTCGCGAGTCTTGGCTGTTACGGTTTTAAGGATCATCTTAAAACAAATACCCTTTCGATATGCTTCGGGTTCGGTGAGAGAGCTGCGGTGTTCGTTCAATGGCGTAGCATAGGTCGGTCGCGCCCGGTGCGAATACCAAATTTGCCGCCATATTGTTTTTGCAATAGATTATAAAAGAAATTGGGCGTGGTATAAAGGGTACTGTCATCGAATAACACTAAGCTGAAAAACGAAACTAACGTTTAGTGACATATTAGCTGCATGTATCTAAAAGAAGGAATAAAAATTCATTGATAATATTGCATTTTATTACACAAAATCAAATCAAAATTCTTTATTTGTCTACACAATTTACATTTTGTTTTTAGTATAACGAAACTACATACTAAGCCCCTTCATCCATAGCGTTACATGCTATAGTTGCAGTAAGAAGATAATAATGAAAAACAAACTTAGATAACTAAAAATTAGAAAATAATAAGAGCTTAATTAATAAACACAAAGAACTCAACATAAGTGTATACTTACGTGTGTGCGAGTAAGCGTGTGTGTGCATGTGTATTTGTGCCTATTATATGAATGTGTGCGTGTATATATAAAAATTACACAGGTAACACTTAAAAAATTACAGAGAAAACGTAATACAATAACGACAGGAGAAAGAGATGTCGCCTACGTATCGAACAGCTCTTTTGCTCCGAGGGTGTCATCTCACGCCAAATTGGTCGTGGGAGATCGGTGTCGGGGCGGTTGCCCCCTGACCGAGGCGTCTTCCGCGGTCCGTGAAGACGGACCGGTCGTTGGGATGGGTGGATCCTCAGACGCCGTATCCGAGACTCGCCGGGCCGCTGCGAAGCGTCGGCGTGAGGTCTCGGTCCTCCAGCAGCGCTATAAGGGCCCCCGAGACGAGGGGTAGCGATGCTTTACTCTGAGCTCTTTTGCGTACGACTATCAGTGCAATCTATGCAGCAGCACTATAGGGGCCCCCAATACGTGGGGTAGCGATGCTTTACTCTTAGCTCTTTTGCGTACGACTGTCAGTGCAATCTATGCAGAAAGACAAAATTTTTACTTTTGTAGTCATCCTTTTTTTTTTATCGCCGCCTGGTGTTAACCACACCCTATCTTGTATCCAAACTTGTACTGTTGTACCCAAAACTTGTCTCATATCGATACTTCGTTTGATTTTAAAAGACCCATATTTTAATAAATTTTTATAAAGACCCTTACTATTTATTCTGTAACGTATCCTTAGTAAATTTTTGAACGCGTCCATAGTGTTCGTGTCTCCGCTGGGGGAATCCCCGTATCTGCCGCTTTCATCTGAAACGCTAGAGAAAGGGGGGCGCCACTACAAAGTGTTTGCCTCACTTCGAATAAGTCTAAGATCCGGGGCTCCTGCCCCCTACCCTGTCCAATCCGCACTGGAACCGCGTCGTAGATTATGTTCCAGGCCTCTGTTGTCGACTGAGGCCCGTGAGATAGTGGACGATGTTGCCAATGGACGTGAACAAGACATGAGCACGCCGGCCCCTAATCTGTGAATGAATTTGTGTGTAAGCCAGTGAGTATGCGCCGGAATGTATTGAGAATTATCAGTGACCGATTCAAGTACCTTCATACATAATAATAGTATGTTTATTAACCTGTTTATTGTAATAAGATCTTTAGTGTATGACATTCGAATAAATCTCAGAATCGTTCATAGTAGGTTCATTTTGTATCGGTGTCTAGTTTAAGCACGAATATGGCCAATTCACGTTAATCCGACTGTAACGGACGACTGACTGGTTAACTTGCGCCCGATTTTTTTTTATATTATAATAGGAAACGAGCATGCAAGCCACCTAAATAGTCCGCGTTATATTTGTCGCGTCTTCGTGCAAATGCGTGACGCATGAACGACCACTTTTTGACACCCAATAGATTACATATTATTGTTGTTATCTACAGAGAGATCGTCCTCAGTTCCTACTTAAGTTTGAACTAAACCAGTTGTTCAAACTTTGGGAAAATTGCAGACTATTTGCTTTCAAATAGTGAGGGTCCTATTAGAGTCGAATCAGTTTTGTACGTCTATGACTAACTGACTATGACTGACGTCGCATTTCCTTCCGCGCTAAGGGACTTATTGACTGGCAAATGGATTAACGTGAATCGGCCCTAAATAAGTGTGCACATTTAATTATATTCAATCTTGGATAGATATCAATTCTAATTAGATATCTAACTGTCGACATATTACATTCATCGTACTTGTATAAAACAATTGTGAAACTGCGTTCATAGATTATTATTGGTCATGAACAAAGATAATGATCTGCTCGTATTTACGTGTCATTATTATGTCATAAGGTGTATTGACAAAGGATAAGGTAATTTAGGTCTAAAGAAGGGTAACCGTCATACAGATTTACGGCAGTTCAAAGTTCAGTTACGAGCCCTGCCGTTCAAAATTTACGTAGCCCGCTCACAAGTGATCTTGCCTGCTGGTAAAGATCGTCTTTCCTGTCCAAAAATAGAGTGCACTTACAAGGAATATTGCGGCAGTGGCAGTCCTAATAAACCGATAACTGACTGGTGTAACTGTCAGTACCTGTAAGAGTTTTGTTTTAGGGCTACAGAAAATTGTTTCAAAGTTACCTATGAAATCAATCAAATTTTATAAATATTAAGAGCCACAGAGTACATCTTAGGATGATGGCCTTTGAAATCTTACCATAAGAACACTATTTTCATTTAATAAATAAGCATAGGTATTCGTTCTCGTATGCCAAAAATTTATTTGAGATGCTCACCACTTTAATTTTCATCAACTTTTGACATTTTTTTTAGATATATCGTCTTCGCCAGGTTCAGCTTATAGCCTTGCCTTCAGAGACATCGTACGACATGTCTGGAGTTATAAAGTAGGCAAAAAAAGACGTTGCCCGACGTCTCTGAAGAAAGTAGTCGCAGGATATTTGTAGTGCGAATACGGGGCTTTATTTTAGCCTATTTCAATGAATGTGGGGGGACAGCCCCATAATTCTACTGCGGACTAGAAAGTGGTGGAGTCGCAATTATTATAAGATACAATTTATGAACACTGCACACTTTACGTAAACATTTTGTAAACACCAAAAAAATAATTTAAAACCGATCGAATGGTTATTTTATAAGGAGTATTTTTAAATAGATTTCCGTTAAGGACAGATGAAGTGGGCTAGATTCCTACACAACAGCTGATAATTTACACTAAGTACCCACTGGCACATCTGTGAAACATTTTATAACTTTTTACAATATTTATAAGAAAGCGAACTATTAGTTATGTGATAAAATTATATTATTAAAAGCCACTAATTAAACTGTGTACTTTAGTTGATTCATGATTTAAAGTGTAATCTTTGATTCACTTCAGTGTCGGCTAATATATTTCATAGGATTATAATAAATGTATGTTCTATGTATTGTTGTTTTAATTTCCTTCTTGTACTATATCATCAACCCATTATTTTCTCACTGCTGAGCATGGGTCTTCTCTCAGAGTGAAGTTTAGGCCGTGGTGGAGGCTGGCCAAGTGCGTATTGACGGACCTCACGTGCCCGTCCACCACGCTGGCCAAGTTCGGATTGGCAGACTTCATATGCCTCTGAGAACGTCATGTAGAACTCTCAGGCATGCAGGTTTCCTGACGATGGTTATCTTTCACCGTTAAAGCGAGTGATAATTAATCTATAATACGCACATAATTTCTAAAATTTCGAACAGATAATACATATTTCGAGAAATAGATGTGCGTGCCGATATTTTTGCCTCGACCATATTGAGATACTTAACCCTAGGCCATCACTCTCTAAAATCCTTCGAAGGTCCTGTGCCATGGGAATAGCGAAAATGTTGCTTCCAAGTATTAATAGAGCTATTTGTTATCTGCGTACCAGAAAGGTTTCTTTTTTTATATTCAAACGGAACAGCAAACGAGCATACAGGCCACCTGATTTTAAGAGGTCACTGCAGCCCACCGGCATCCACATAAAACCTCTACTAGGGCGGTACTCCTATCTGGTTGTACGTGGATGCGTTGCTACTTCTAAGCTGGAATGCCTTCTACCTAACTACACCCTTCAAACAGCAGTTCTCACACTGTTGCTCTGCGGCAGAGACAGGTGCACCGGTGGTACCGCTACAGGCCAACCTTCGATATAAAGCTCTCCTGTGATGGATTGTTACTGATGTTTAGTAAAACTCATAGTGTAAGCTTAAAATTTTATTCCAAATAACTACACTTTTAACTGGTAAGAATATCTACATAATAGGCTTGAGGCAGTCAATGCTCTCACTTGTAATAACTTTGCAGAAGTGCTTTGATTTCATCGTCTGCTGCTATGTCCAATTGAGTACAGTCCTCATCGTCCTTTACCAACAGAGCACCAGCTTCTAGCAATATCTTTGTTGATTTAATATGACCACAAGATGCAGAATAGTGCAAAGGCGTTTGATCATTCTTATCGACGGCGTTCACATCACAACCTCCTTCTATTGCAGCTATTAAGGCATCAGAGGCGTCTCTGTCTGCTGCCCAGTGCAGTGCAGTGAGTCCATTTTCATCTCTCTTATCTTTCAAACTGGGATACTGGGATAGCAGTTCAGCGACTCGGACCGGTACATTTTCTCTGGCTGCATCCAATAGGGACAGTTCTTGGTGATTCAGCTCCGGCTCCGGATCATGACTTAAGGAAGACATTGCCACCCATGTCTCCTTTGTCGCTCCCTTCTCTTGGGAAAATTCATTCCATTCCGGATCATATTTCTGTACTAGCTCCACATATTTCTGCTTAGCTTCTTCACTGGTCATGTCATTAAGAAAGTTCCAAGCATCCCATTTCTTCCTGCCTCGTCCATCAAACCACCCTGGCCTAGATGTATTACATTTACCTTCTGTGCTCTGCTTGTAGAGACCGTACAGTTCAAGAAGTTGGTTATTATTGAGAGTGGCTGTCAGTTTCCTGACATGGTTGGATGCTTTACTGAATGACACATCTAAGGGTGATTGGTCTTCGTCGGAAAAGTCTGAGTCAGCATATTCTAGTGCCTCAGCCATTGTACACTAACTAAAGGATGACTAATTGCCTTGTACTTGAACAGTCAAGTTCAGACCTTCTAGGGTGTGGACTTGCTTGCTGGTAGCATCAGAAGCAGCAGTTGGAGTTGCAAACTCAATAAAACCGTAACCCTTGCTGAGACCTGTTGAACGATCAAACACTACTCTAGCACTCTGCACTGGGCCAAACTGAGAGAAATATTCTCTGAGCTGCCGATGACCGACAGTCCACGGCAGGTTGCCGACATAGAGGCGTACTGCTCTAGCAGTGCTGGCCATACCCTAAGCAGAGACTATTTCGAGCAAATGTAACGAACGTTCGCCGATCAAGGCCCTGTAGTCCACGCCGGAGCTATCCCTCAGCGAGTCCAAGTCAACGAGCGCACCCTTCAGTCCCCACTTCTTCAGCAACGCCTCAATTGACCAGTCGGCGCTCCGCTCCTGGTAAGCACACAAAAACCTGCCGTCAGTACCGTCTAACAAGAAAGCTACTGTAGACAAGACTTCCTCGAACTGAGAGGGCTCGTAGAAGCAATCAGACGCTAGTAACAAGTCGACGTGTCTTAAGTTATGTACGTCGGCCAAAAAGAGTCCCCAGGCTAGACCTAAGATCTGCACGTCTCGACCTGGAACAAGACCGTTGGCTTCGCAGCACGCCGATAAGTGTCTTAACGAGCGTGGGAGAGCGACACTATCAGTCAAAGTCACGTTTGCACCGCACTTAGCTGCTAAGATTCCTGGCAAACCAGTTCCGCAGCCCAATTCCAACACTCTGAGACCTCGCAAGTTCCTTCGCTGGCTCCACAGGTACCAGGCTAACAGCGGCGCAGAAGGCCACGTGTAGAACGAGTAACCAGCAGACAGTAATTCGGGTATCACGATTTCAAGATATTCACCTCTCGTATCTCCGTTATTTGTAGATTTACCACGAAACACGAATTTCTTTAACTGACCGCTAACAGTGCGACCATCGCTCATTGCATAAGCATTATTTGTTGAGTTGAAAACAGAAAGAAACAGATAAAATTTACCTCGGACATCCGGGCGACTGACGTTCTTGTTTTTTTTTACTTGTTTTTTAAAATGGTGTTATTGTCCAAGGTAAAACCAATCGTACAGGTCACTAAAATAAAAAATAAAACTATTTTTAAAATACTGCAAGTGATACAAAAACTAAGGATAATTATAGTTATCGTAAATTATTTTAAGAAAATTATTTTTGGCAGAATGTAATTACGAACAGTTGGCACCTTCGACCTGTACATTGTTCGTTTCGGGTTCGTCTTATTATGATGGGAGAAGAACCATCGCATATGGGACAGAAGTTCAAAAACTGCCCTTCTGTTAATTAACCAGAACAGCGCTAGAGTCCCTGGGGATATGATATGAATTTAGTAGTTAACTAGAGTTTATTTGTTTTCTTCTTCATCTTACTTTAGTAACTTCTTGCCACTATTTAAGACTAAACCTACCGTAAACTTTAAAAAAATTATATTGGTTAAGTAACATGTTAACACGTTAAACGCTAATAATATCAATGAACTAATATGTTTTATTAGTAATAATCGACCTTGACAATTAAAATCGATACAAAGAATCGGAATTTGGTCGATTTTCTGTAAAATATAATCGAAATCGGAAACCCCTCTAACTACCCCACTGTTACACTTGTCAAAAAGTTATAGGTGGAACTTTGTACATGTCGGTGCCGCGATTTGTTAAATTATTACATTTATATTAACTTGTTTATTTATCTAAGTGAGCTTCTGTAAATTAATCAATATGTCCGTGGCTGTAAAAGGTATCTGAATTTCTTTATATTTTCAGCTTTAATAATTTTTTATCGTAAACACAAAACTTTCTTAGTGGGGTCAAATTCCAATGAACTTATCTGACGAAGGTTTGAAGCTAAAATGTAATACTTGTAGTAATGAAATAAAACAGATAATTTTAAAGAATAACTGTAATTTAACAGTCACGAATTATATTTGAAGGACTTTACAAGTTGCATATTTATCAAAATTAGAAAATTTTTAATTTAAAGTTGATTTGGTAAAATATGGATATCAAATTATCGGCTTGTAACGTAAAAATTCAACAAAATGTCTGTATTAAATGCATAATTATAAGAATTGTAACATTTTTATTAATCAATATTTTTACTAGGGACATGAGCGTTAGCATAGTGGTATAAAATCAGCTTTTTACCTGGTGGGTCTAGATTCAAATCCCAAAACAAAGCCCCGATTCTTAATCAGATAGTATGTCATTGGGATATGTATCGAAATTTTATTTAAATAGGTATATTCATCGTGGGTGCTAAGCGCACACCCTTTGGCACATTTGGGGGAATGTTCCGGAACACATCAGGAACAGAGTTGCAAACATTAGCTAATGTGGCCGCCTTGAAGGAGGCAGGTGTTGCCCCCGAGCTGGTTGACACTGTAGTTGTTGGACAGGTTATGTCGGTGAGCTAGATTCTATTATTATTAATTGGTAAAGTAATGTACTACTCGTACTTGTCGTAAGGTCTACTCGTCCTTGAGCTTTATGAAAATTTGTATTCTGATGTGAAACTGGGAAAAAGAACTAAACCTGCTTTCATAATTTTATTAATAAAATATCAATACAATGATGGTTGATGAAGGAAGAGCCTTGTTAAAAGGGTCCCTGCAGTTCCACCATTGACAAACCTATTTCTCCTGTAAAGCAGCAGCGTGAGCATTGCTGTGTTTCAGTTTGAAGGGTGTGGTTTGGCAGAGTACACTGGACAGCAAGCATTTCAACTTGGTCCTGAGAAGTTCCAATGCATCTACATGCAACTTCATATCATCCTTTTTGATTTTTAATGTGGATGTTGAAGTGCTATAGTGACTACTTAACAACTGAACTGCATGCTTGCACCTGCTTCAATATAAAAGAAAACATTTAATATTGTCATTGACCAGGCATCACAAACAGACGGAATCTACACCCCACGTCATGCCGCCTTGAAGTCTGGCATACCTCAGGAGAAGCCAGTTCTGGGCGTTAATAGACTCTGTGGCTCCGGCTTTCAATCCATTGTAAACAGTGCTCAGGTAACGTCAGCTCTATAAGGTAACTTATCATACCTACTTATTTATCATTCATCATCAACCCATTATTGTCCCACTACTAGGCACCATTTTAAAGTTTTATAGGTCAGTATTGTGTCCAGACAAACATATTTAGGTTTTATGTTAATGAATGTAAAATTAATTTCAGTAATTGATAATAATAAATGTAATTTTACATTAATTAATCAGAACAATCTGTGACACTCACCAGGCATCACTGGTGGCTATTACTGTCTTCAAACCACTAGTCTAGATACTCAGTACAGGCTTGATCCCGCTCCAGTCCAGGACCCTACTATCGAGGGTTCAAATTCTAGCATTCAATAAATTTTTCATTATTTTATATTATGTTCATATTCGAAACAAGTCAACTTATAAACTTTCAACACCATTTTACTGTGACTAAAATGTTTGATTTATGCAGTTGGGTATTTAAACTAATGTCTTTTTGCTGCAAAGCAGGCGTGCATGCATTGCTGTATTCCTGTTACATGACATGTTATGTCCTCAATACTTGTCTACTACTGCCTTAAATAAGGCGGAGATGATGAAGTAAAAATGATCTTTAGGACATCCTTACGGGCGCAGCGAAGATATCTCTGGCTGGTGGTGTAGAGAACATGTCACAAGCACCGTTTGCAGTCCGCGGAGTACGTTTCGGTACCACGCTGGGGTCCTCCTACGCGTTCGAAGATACTCTCTGGGCTGGTCTCACCGACACGTACTGTGGGCTACCCATGGGCATGACTGCTGAGAAGCTGGGAGCACAGTTCGGTATCACTAGGGATGAGGTGGACAACTTTGCACTCCGGTCTCAGCAAAGGTGGAAGACCTGTGAGTACATATCTAACCTTATTTTATGGTCTCTCAGGTATTTGACATAGCAAAGAAAGACTTAACTGACCATATTCCAATACTCAAACATATTCCAGTAGTTTAGTCCAACAACATGTATTCAAACAGTGAAGGTTTTAATGTTAACAGTTCACTTCAAATCAAACCTGAACAAAACCAAATGACATGAAATTTTTTATTATTTAATGTTTTATATACAAGTGAGTGATAGCCTCGTGGCCTCGTTAAGCATCTCGACCTCGCTTCGATGGGTCGAGGTTCAAACCCCCGGCACGCACCTATATTTCTCGAAATATTGTTTATTCAAACTTTTCGAAATTATGTGCGTATTATGAATTAATTATCACTCGCTTTAACGGT